>JAECUM010035384.1:0-22963 GCA_016617855.1 Megalonaias nervosa
ATTATACAATATTTGTTTACAGTTTTATACAATATTAAAAACTCTAGCACCAACAATCGAATCAAGAAACTCACGGAATTTATTATTGTTAGGATCAGCTATAAAATCTCTGTACTTGTCATAAACATCTGACGAAATATTCTTATATCGTCCATCTGTCAATATCTCATTTTTCTTTAACCAATTGTAGGAATCAAACGTGTTTTCTACTTCACGTTCATAAAAATCTGTTTCGTTTACTAAATATCCGTATTCATTTTCTGTTTCATCGATACATCCAAGTACGAGGATTATTTGATTTAAAGAAAACTTTTGGAGGACAAGATATTGTCTGATAATTGCATATGCGACTACGAAATTTATCAGCATCAATTTTTGGAGTGATTTTCTTCCAAGAAAGGTAATTTGAGTAAAAGTATTTACCCTAAGCCATAATTTTTCGTATTATTTTGTGAACATTTTCTCGACTTCATTGTAATAATTTCGCAATGATAATTGTCTAGAGCGTTGGAGTGATGGAAGTGGAACATCATGTTCTTCACCTATGTCGTAATAAGAACCAATCCCTACACCAAATGTTGTTCGATTTGACTTCCTCAAAAAATTTTCTCGATCATCATCGCTAAGATTACTAATTTCATTGTCAAAATCTTTGATTATTGCTAGAGATACGTGAACAATAATCGGATTAAATTCTGGGTTTTTTTTTTACGCATCATTGGTAGAAGTGCGTTTGAGTATGCTTTTATAATTAATTCTGTATCCGGCGACATTCTAGCAACTTTAACTAGGGTTTCCTTGTCGTGGTAGTACATGCCGAGATGTCTAAAAAAATTTCGTTTTGAAAAACTATTGTATAACTCCTTGTTCCTTTTTATTCCTATTATCACCGATTCCGCTAGTTTGTCGAGGTCATCATGGTTATTGTTTACTCGTTATTTTTCCCTTACTCCTTCAGCATAAGCTCGTTTTTTTATTTATTAGGTTTAATTTTATTATCAAATCTAGATTTTCAAAATTAAGCTCGAGCAATATTTTTTTAGCAGAAATCCAATTTGTTTATTTTCTTCTATACAATCATCAGGATTACAGTAACTGTCTATAATACCAAAGTCTTTTATTGCTTCAGAATGTTGTGGTCCTGGCATATGCATAACGAGAATAAAAATATTTTCTTCTTCTGACAATGGAGAGTTTATCATTGGAACTGAAAATTTTTTCTTAGTATTTATCACACGTGCTGATAGTGATTCGTCTCCAACTTCTACTTTGGGGTTAAAAATATTATCATAAATTCTCTCGCAATGATTTTAAATAATTGCAACATTTATTTTACAACGTTAGATTAAATCTGACTATCAAGTGTGTATATTTGAAATGCTGTCAATCCTGGAAACGGATATTCAGCAGCGATAACAAACTCGAAAATACAAATACTTGTTGACAGTATTTTCTGCCGGAATCGTAAAATATTGTGTTGTTGAAATATACGTGTTTTCTGTACTGTATAATATTACCCAGTCGATATCATTGTTTGATCCTTCCAATTGCCAATTATAAATTCGACCAACACTGGAGTTTAATCGACCTCGCAAATGAAATTGCCAAATAGCAGCTTCAATGGGACATTTAATTTTAATCCAAAAGTTTTCAGCTTCTCCGTTAGTAGTCCATTCTTGTCTATCAGAGAAAGCGTGATAAGGATAATTTTCAGGATAATATGATGATGCACTTACCTCAAACCCAACTCGGTCATCAGTTGCCTTAAAAAGTGTTGGAATATATCCAACATTGTTTTTGATTCGTTTTATACCACCACCAGATACACTGTCAACGTACGCTTTATTCGTTAGATCATTATGGTTAACTGGAACATATGTTGTTATTTTTGTCTCTCATATTTATGTTACCTGATATTGGTCCACCGGATCGTTTAAAATACGGGGTGAGTTCTTCTTTCAACTGAGCGTAACTAATAGCATCAGTCTCATTAGCTGGTGGTGAGGTTGTCGGTAATCCAGTTATTTTTGAGTTATTGCTCATTACAAGGCTACCTGTCATTGTATCTCCGGCCTTGTTAAGTTTGTTATCGTCAACGGATTTTAGTTGCGTATAACTCACCGCTTGTGTGTTATCAACATTTGCTAGTGGATACTCGGTTTCAAACCCAATGATTTTTTTACTTGACATGTTAATATTACCTGTAACAGTTCCACCAGTTTTATCAAGCTTGTTATCATCAACATACTTCAACTGTAAATAACTTACCGCTTGTGTTTGATTTAAGTTTCTTGGCGGGTACGCGGTTTCCAAGTCTACAACCTTTTTTCCTGACATGTCCAAGTTACCGCTTAAAGTTCCTCCTGTCAGTGATAGTTTGTTACCGTCAACAGATTTTAGTTGTGCATAACTAACAGCTTGTGTGTCAACAACATTTATTGGCGGATAATTTGTTTCTAAACCTAGAACTCGTTGATTTGACATAAACAGGTTTCCTACCATTGTGTTGCCGGGTTTTTTTACTAGCGATGACGTATCAGTTATTATTGGTTAGTCAGCGGAAATAGACCCTGTAAGTGCTGTTCCAAACTTTGTGTAATAACTCATATTATGTAAATTATATAACATACAATTGTATACCAATAATGGCGAAGTCAGCGATATTAAATTTTGACACCGAACGATTAATCAAACATACACATAATAACAAACTTCCAGATTGTCATTATCTTATTGTTGGTCGTACAGGCTCTGGTAAAACAAATCTTTTGCTAAATCTCTTACTCAACGATAACTTTAACTACGATAAGGTATATATTTACAAAATTAATCCACAACAAGACAAATACCAGTTATTACGCGAACACAACGATAAACTTCGTGATGAGCTTGATACTGGCGATGATATATTTTTAATAAAACAACCAAAGGAATTAATTCCTGTCAACGAACTTGATTCGTCCGAGCATAAAATAGTTGCATTTGACGACATTCTGCTAAATAACGAGGAGATGAATAAGATTAAGTCGTATTTTTCATTATCGCTTAACAAAAATGTAATTAGATTTATCTTGCGCAAGGGTTTTATAACGTTGACAAGTTTATTAGGCGAAATACGGGATGTTTTATATTATTTCCAGGCATAGATAATGTTGATGTGAGAAATATTGCAAACGAGCAATGCGGTGACGTAACGAAAGATAAATTTATTGAATTATATCATCAAGCGACCAAAGACAAATACAATTTCTTTTTATTTGATAAACTAGCGCGTGATCCGGATGAAATGTTTCGTTGTTGTATTGACACATTTCTATAACAAATTTTATATCGCATATAAAAATAAATAATGGATTATCATCAGAAAAATGAATTACTAAAGAAAACTTGCAGCATCTCAAGTTATTTTTAAGAAAAGGGTGGAAGAAGCCCGTCGGGGACAAGTTCAAGCAGAAGAAACAGCCGCTAAATTTTTTAAACCTGTTACCGAAGCAGTACTTGGCAAACAACCAGAAATATCTGCGTTATCTCCAGAAGAACTAGAAAAAATTAAAGGAAAAAGTTTGTTAGGTTTACTCGGAGAAAGATCAAAAGAAGAAACTAAAAAAAAATTGTAGATGAACTTGTTAGAAATATTGCTGATCTTGCTATGCGACAGGCTGAATTTAATAGATTAATAAACAACCCTCTTGAGCTACAGCGTGCTATTGCAAGATTGACGGTCAATCCAGCCGAGTTAAGAAGGTTGATACAAAATTTATCAGAGCAAAACTGAAATACTAGCTGAAAAACAAAAAAATGATGACTGAATATATTGCAGAAATAATGCCACTCAAAAAACAGATAATATTTTTCAGAAACAATGCACGTGGAAAAATATCGGACAAAGAATACAATGATTTTTAAAAAAAAATATAATATCAAAGACATTGAAGATATTCGAAAATGGCCTGAGGAAAAATTTGAAAATTTAATAAAAAAAATTACAAGAAATTTTTACATCTGGTATAGAAACTGATAGAAGAGTAGAAGAAGCTAAAACAGAAGGAGAAATGTTGGCAATGATGGATACTATAAGAGATGGAATTATTGCTGATGTTTTACATACGACAGCAGAACTAAAAAGAAGAATATGGTAAAGGTTGGACATTTAAAAGATTATTTGATAAGTACGAAAGTCGACGAGATAAAAGATTACTAGAGGAAAGAGAAACCACTGGAACAGGTGTTAAAGTTTTTACATCAAACGCCGAACTGGTTCACCGACTTATCTTATTAATATCATCAAAAGAAGCAGGTAATACAGGTACTGAAATCGACGGCGAGATCGTGGACATATTAGATAATCTTAGATCGAGTGGATTACTAACAACAGACGAGCATGAAATTTTACATGGCGATCTTATATAAATGTCAATAACACTATTATCTGACTCGTCACAAACGACAAAAAATAGCGCAAACTTTTCTGTCCACTATGATCCGCCAATCATACTAGATCCCGGTAGCCAGTACGAAATCGGATTGATTTCCGCCACAATATGGCATTCCATGGCAAATGTAAAAACAAACGTCAATGACGATTTTACATTTAATTCTGATGTTTGGGTGTCAGTCAAATACCACAGGGAGCATATAATGTAACTGATCTCAACAAAACGATAAGAGAGTTGATAACAAAATACACTACCGCAGACAATTTTGAATTAACTCCAAACTATAATACGCTACGAGCCAGAATCACATTAAAAAATAATTTGATGATCGATTTTTCACCAGTGACTAGCATCGCATCGTTGCTAGGATTTAATCGTTGACAGTATGGCACTGTTACAGAACAAAGTATATCGTATGACGGAGATCTTCCAGTTAACATAACAGAAGTAAATACAATATTGATCAATTATTCTATTGCATTAGGGTCTTACTCAGCCAAGGGAAGTCAAGGTCAAACAATCTATAGTTTTTCGCCAGATGTTCCGCCTGGTTCACTGATGCAAATTACTCCTCGACAAATAATATACTATCCGATTACTCCTGAAAATCAAATAACCAACATAACAATGCAACTAACAGATCAATCAGGACGACAAACAGATCTTAAGAATGAAATTGTCACGTATTATTTACACTTACGCAACGTATAGATCGAAAGAAATTTTGTAAACCAAATTTAATAACAACGATGAGACAAAAAAAAGTTTATCGAAGAACTATTGTAGGTTAATTTTTTGGAAATATTGTTACGACCCTGTAGTTAAATTACATATGTGTTAAAATTTAAATTCTTCTAATTCTTTGTTTCATTTTTATTTCATTTTTATATCATTAAATGTAGTTATTATTATTATGATGATTATGTTTGCATGGGTCTAATAGTTTGTTAGAAACATCGTATTTATTTAAAACGTAAATGTGACTCGTGTAAGCACGATTTTTGCATGACGGGTTTTGCGTAGCAAGTAAACATTCAGCAGTAGGTATGTAAATGATTGGCTAATGCTTGTTCAGGTTTTTGTAATGTCCAGATGGATTGCGAAATCACACGTGTACTTCGTGCGTGTGTACATGTAATGACGCATTAGCTTGTTTTAAATGCTCAGTTACCTGTAAGAAATATTTAGTCATTGAGATAGTAAGAGTCGTAATCGTAGTCAGTCGTGGTTCAGAGTCACATCATAACATCTTACAGAGTTTATAATACCTTAAGAAAGGTATTTCTGTGCTGGAAAGAGTTGTGCATTCGTACGAGGAACAACATGTGTGTTGTTAATGGTGGTAGCTGTATTTCATCTACTTTCTAAATAATTGTTTTCCCTGGAGAACAACACTACTGGCTTTGGACAAAGTCATTTGATGAAATTATTTCTAAATCGGAACAGAACAATACAAACTGTGCTTTACAGTCAAAATTCTGGACATTTTGTGTTAGCCTTCGTCTGACGTCATCATCCGCCATCTTGGAACGGAACTGAGATTCAGACTGTATCAATTTAGAACTGTTTATTCACAGGACTTATGTGTTTTCACAAATTTAGAACAATTTTTTGGAATCTTCTTCGTAAATCGTAAGTCTTGTTCCATCTATTTACCTTTTCACCGTGTTTTCTAGGGAAATAAATTATTTTTGTTAAAATTTTCAAAGTTTGTTGTCTTTACTCTTTCTTTGTGTTACTTTGAACGAGCCGATACGTAACAATATATTTACAAAGGTGATCGAGAATATCCCAGGAATTGCACGTAAAGTAGCACCAATTGCTCTTGATGCCAGCAAAGTTTTTTGCGACGGGGGCAGCTAATGCAGCAGGCAGTGCAGTAGGACAAAAATTAATTAAGGGCGCAGCACCTATGGTGTCGGAAATAAAACGAGCAATATCAGATATTGCACCAACAGCGGAAACAGAACGAGCTATGATAGCTACAACAAACAAAAAATCACTGTCGCCACGCGGTGAGGAGGTGGTACGTAAGCTAGTAAACAAAACAAAACGACAATTAGATTTGCCTCAGATTTAGCAATTTTGTGTAACGATTATAAAATAAAAAATGTCAGTTAAAAATTATCTTGATTTTGGTGAGGAATATGATACTGACAATACAGTAACAGAATTCGAGTATATTGAATACCTCGACGAGAACTCAAACGAACCAAATAAAGCTGGTCCAAGAAAATATAACACCAGAGACGAAGATGTGTTCTTGCTGCCTCACAAGGCTATGCTAAAAGTTCGTGGTAGGATATTAACAGCAGATGACGGTGATATTGTAGCTGGCACAGAAATTGCGTTATTAAATAATGGCTGGAGTTTGTTTAAAGGTGCACGATATCAACTAGAAAATCAAACAGTGGAGGATATTAATGATTGGTTACCGGTTGCAAGTACAATATTAAATATTATTTCATTTAGCGAAGATTATTCGAGATCAGTTGCAACAAATATGATGTGGTTCAAAGATACAGGACTTGGGCAAGCTGTTGGAAGTGAGTTTATTTTAGACGGTGTTTTTGCACATGGCGCTGCCGCTGCCGCAGATCTTGTGATAGTTAGAAATTTTTTTATAGCGAATGCTGGAAGCCTTGGAATAGAGGCACCAGCTGCAGCTGCAAACGCAGACGCCACAAGAAATTCGTTGACAGAAGCATGCGACAACATTGGTATAACACCACCAGGTGCAGGTGATAATGGAGAAGTTATGTTAGATTTAGTCAACAAGTCTTTTGTTAATATGCGAAACGGAAAATATAACGAGGGATATATCAAGCGAAAATCTCTTGCAGCAAGATCACAACAAATAACAATGATGTTGTCGTTAAGCACAATATTTGTATTTTGTCGAGGCTATCATAAGGTATTTCGAGGGCTGAAAAACACGCTTATTTTAGATCGGGCAGATCAAAATAATTGTCTTATTCGAGTTGGTGGAGCTGATCACAAATTTGTGATTACGAGATTAGCACTTTGGATGCCTTGAATTGTTCCGTCGGTGGCTAGGTTAGCAGAACTTAACACAACGTTAGAGGCTTTTACAAAAAAGATTTATTTTCTTCAGCATAAAATATATCAAACAAGTGTTCCTAACGCAATCGATTACACATGGCGTATTACAGCTACTTCGAGCGAACAATTACCAGGGCATGTATTCGTTGTCTTTCAAAAAACAGAACGACTTGGTAGCCGGCTAAAAAATAATGCCATTTTTGACAACGCTAACGTTAGGAGAATATTTGTCAGAATAAACTCTAAACAATACCCAGAACGGGCGATCGAATGTAATTTTACAGCCGGCGCTGCAAATAATATTACTAGAGCGTATATGTACTGATGGACGCGATGCAAAAATATCAGTACGCTGACAGCGGATCACAGATTAACGTTGAAGAATTTCGTACTCTTTATCCGATCTTTTTCTTTAACGTATCAAAACACTCCGATCGAATGATTAATTCAACCGCAGAAGTAGAAGTAACTTGGACGCTTGGAAGAGTTCCAGATGATCTTTTAAACGTATTTGCGCTTGTGTCTAGCGATCGATTCTTGACGATTGACTCAGTCAAAGGTAGAATGACTGTCCAAGTTTAATCTAACAAACAAGTATAAAATGAAAACGGAATACACAGCTAGAAAAATATACCTAACTCCCGGTCAAATTAAAAAATTATCAGCAGCGGTTGCTAAGCGTAATTCTGTCTCTGTAATGATATCCCCAAAGTCGGACGCCGCCGCAGTAAAAGTAATGTTAACTCAAAACCAAATTAATAAGCTTGATCAGGGAAAACCCTTCATCCTTAGGTTATTCGTTGCGCAAATAACAGCGATGGCAAAACACGGCGGATTTCTTTGACCAGCGTTTTCTGTAAATTTACCAAAGATTCTACCGGTATTAGGAACACTGGGACTAGCGGCAGCGTCAGGGGCAGTATCTGGAGCAACTTAAAAAGTGGTATCTGGAGACGGAATCAAACAAATTTTATATAACAATAAATAGTATAATGCCAGCTAAAAGGAAATAGCCAGCAACAAAATCTAAAAAAAAAGAAGTCGCCAAGAAAAACAAAACAAGGAGGAATTATTCCTTTCGCTCCGCTGTTAGCGGGGTTAGCAGGCAGTCTAATTCCAAACCTGCTAGGGATAGGGCGTGGATTGACTCTACCAGCCACCAGACACCGTTGACGAAGTCACCGCCGTTGAGAAATTTCGAAATTATGTCGAGATTGAATGACATTGTCGGATTTCGTGGAGTATATTCCAAAGACGAATTAGATAATGTACCAGCAGGTGGTTCGTGTGTTGTAAATATACAAAACTTCGATGATGGATCCGGCACTCATTGGGTTGCTGTTTACAATAATAATTATTTTGATTCGTTCGGACTTCCTCCGAGTGATCTTATAAAAAAATATATTTTAAAAAAAACAAAAAATAAATAAATTACTCGTCTAATCAACTACAGCCGGTTGGAACATCAGCTTGTGGTTATTATTGTACTATGTTTATCCGACAGATGTCCCAGCCTAAATTTAATTTTTAAAATTTATTTTACAGTTTGACAATCAACCTTCTCACGTTAATGATGAGATTGCAATGAATTTTATATAAACTAAGGAATATGTCAACATACTGTCTCAAATGTAAAACTAAGACAGAGAATAAGGATGAGACAACTGAAAAAAAAAAAAATAATAATAGAACAATGTTAAAAAGCTTTTGCGCTGTTTGCAGTAAAAAAAAGTATATTTTTAAAATCAACAACTGGATCTGGAATGTGCCCCGACAGAGTTATTTTAGTAGATGATTAATTGACGAAGGTAAATATTTTTGTCGACGATTAAAAAATAAAATGAAATGTAATTGTAATTGTGATAAAGATCTTTGTATTGAACAAGATAAAATTGTTCCATACTGTCAATCATGCAATCGACGTGAGGTAATTGGCAGCGGCATTGACATCCACAAATTTATTGGAAAATTACCAAGGCCGAAGACTGGTTGGACATTGCCTGGCCATAAATATAGTGGACCGTACAATCCACTGGACAAACAACTTGACGAAAACGATAATCCATTACCAGGACAAGAACCTTACAATGGTGTCGATGCAATAACAATGCGTCATAATGTTTTGTTATCGTGATATAGAACGTACTGGGAGCTCAAAATCAGACTGTGCTAAGGTAACGCTAGACGAACTAAAAGATATGAAACCTGCAAATATGCGAGAAAGATTTGATAGAAGGTTAGTTCAAACAATGATAGGAACAAAATATAAGTTAGGTCTTGGAAAAGAATTATACGATGAGCTTGCGTCTCAATTACATAAACCTAAAAATACAATTCCCGCGACGTAAAGTTGTCGCAAATGCCGTTGACGATATCCGGGCGATAGATTTAGTTGATGTGTCAAATCTTGCTCAATTTAACGTTGGCGCTGATGGTGCTCCAAAGAAATATCTTTTTAACGTCATTGATGTTTTCAGTAAATATGCGTTTAGTGTACCTGTTTCGAATAAAACTGAAACATCATTAACTGATGCGTTAAAACGGGTCATTTTTAGTACGGAAAGAAAACCAAAGAAAATCTGGACTGATCACGGAGCGGAGTTTTTTAATAAAAAAATCTGAGCAGTTTCTGGAACAAAATAACATTACAAAGTATGTTACAGGAAACGAAGGAAAAAGTGTAGTAGTCGAGCGATTTAACCGCACACTAAACGAACTGATACATAAACATTTGACAGCTAAAAATACAAATAAATACATCGACGATCTACAGCAGATTGTTGATAATTATAATAACACAAAGCACAGATCAATAAAAATGTCACCAAGCAACGCAATTAAAAATCCGATTCTTGCAAATGAAAACATGTAAGTTTAAAGTTGGTGATCGAGTTAGAATTTCTCTGACGAAAAAAACATTTGAAAAAGGATTTACTCGTTACTAGAGCGAAGAAGTATTTGCTGTTGATAAAGTTTTACTGACAATACCTGTAACATATGCGTTAAAGGATTTATTGGGTGAGCCAATAACCGGCAGTTTTTCCGAGCAGGAACTGCAGAAAACTGAGCAAGATATATTTATTATTGAAAAAGTTACCAGGAAAAAGGTAATAAAAACCTTGTCAAGTGGCGCGGGTATGGCGATAAATTCAACAGCTGGGTTCCAACTAAATCTATATTGAAATAATATTGTTATAAATTTCCTCATACTTACGTTTGACAGATTTACATTTTACTGGTTTACATAACGATATTAGATATTGTCTGCGATCGTCAGAGATCATCATTAGGTTAAAAATCTTGACAAATATGAAGTCGAATTTTATATTTTTCTGTCGGCCCGGGATTCTAATGTTTAAAAAAGGTTTTATCAGCCGCCAAAAAGACTGATTTTCATGTACTGAAAAATTAAATTTCGAGATTTTCTTTGTGATATGATACTTAAGATCATATCGTCCAGTTGTCGGTCTGCTGTAATTTTTTTTATCAACCACGCCAACAATTTCGTCTTTTTCGTCGTCGTTGTTAAATAGAATATTGTCTTCTGTATAACCAACAGAGTTGTGTTTATCGCTAAAGACAGCATCGTCTGCTGTAAAATTATCATCCGCGATTATATCAGCAAGTCGTCTCATCAAGTTCATGTTATAATACATTTTTATCTAATTTATTATTATAAATGACTAACGAGATAAAATATCATCAGAAAGTTGATATATTAAATTACAAAGAATTAGCCGAAGCAGTGCGAAAATGTTTGTCGGGATAAAGTTCTTATTCTGTCAACGTTAATGTGATGAAAGGTGATTCTAATAAAATTCTGCTAATAGTAGCAGAAAAAAATAAACTTAATGAAAGCGCAATAATAACGCTAAGGTTTGATAGAGATGATGTGTTGATGTTTGCTCATAATTGCTTAACTAAAAGCGAGCTAGAAAATATAATTAATTGTTGTATTTGAAGATGATTCTGTCAAATGTTGACATTGATGTTGCTGATCTTGTTCTGCCATCTGCAGCTCTCATAACCGTTGGCGAATTTATCTTATAATATCGGGCAGCAGCTGTTATTGAAGGAAATCTTAGTTCCTCATCTGTTTCAAGATTAAACAATACAATAGGTTTAACCTTACTAAAATTATTATAATTACCTGTGTTTCCTCGTCTGCTATTTTCTTGTTGAGTGACAAGTTCGAGGTTTCTAGACGATTATCTGTTTTAATTCTGTTGACTGGTCTATCACTAAACCATCAGGTATAGGTCCGTTAAAAGTTTCGTAAACAAATCTATGGCTATAATAACCAACAAAATCAGTTCTTGTTCCTCGGATCCTTATTCCAAAATAACCATCATTTTTCAAATTACCTAATATTTTTCTTGTGTTTCTTCTTCGAATAATTCCTCGATCATTAGCCTCATAAAGATCAAATACGGGAAGAGGTTGAAATTCTTCTTGTAATGAAAAATTTTCAATATTATCATCAGTAATTGCATAATTAACGTGATATACTCGTTGTCCTTCTGGAATTTCATCACAAAACAGCGTGTAAATAAAGTCTTTTCTAAACATTTCTACTCGCTTGGAATCTCCTTCCGATTTTACACAAATTTTATAATCCGCTGGTGTTAATTTACCAAACGGTTTTCTTTACTTGCCGTGAATCACTGAACCTAACATATTCCCCCCATACAAGTTGTACTTCTGATAAACATGATATTCTTCCTGTTCCTCTGCCGTCAGTCTTATGTAACTCAAATTTTGTGTCATTATACCTTAAACAATTTATATCTCTAATTGATTTTTCAACTAGCAATGTCAATTAAATATATAAAATATTATATAACAATGCTGAAATTGCGAGATATAGCCAAAAAAGCCTTATATCAGAACCTACAAAAATAGCTACTGCTTTTGCAGGATTTGATAACAGTTATAAATTTGATAATCAAAATATTTTAGAAAATTTTAACTCTACAAATTTGTTTCACCTCTTATATCCGACTGTAACGCGAGAAGTTGCGGTACATCAAAGTATCAAACTAATAGCACAGTACCATGTTATTTTATCAAAGTTACATGCACCTCAAAAAGATACAGAGACTGCCGAAGCATATTTAACAGCTAAATCACGAAAAATATTAGCTGGAACAAATATTTCCTCAGCCGCCGATGAAATACATCAGGAAATAAATAAAAAAATTGGAAGAATTTACTGCATCAGGATCAGGTTGGAAATTTGAAATGATGAAAGAAGTTTTATTTCACACAGCAAGATATAACGTACTTCGCGCTAACTCTTACGTTGACCTGCCACAAAAAATTTAAAACAAAAAATGTTGCATAAACGTAAAAAACTCGGATAACAAATGTTTCCAGTGGGCTATTCTTTCTGCAATGTTTCCTGCAGAAAAAATGCTGATCGCGTCGACAAGTATATTAGTCACGTATCAAAATTAAATTTTAATAGCATTGACTTTCCAGTTGCAGAAAATCAAATATCAAAGTTTGAGGGACAAAGTGGTGTTTCAGTTAATGTGTTTGGCCTTGGCGAGCGTGAAAATGTTTATCCCAGATACATCTCAAAAAAAGCTACACAAAACACAATACACTTTCTGTTTTATAAAGGACATTACGTTTGGATCAATAATTTTAACGGGCTAGTTGGCAGACAATATAGTAAAGATAAAAGTAAGAAATATTTTTGTTATTGTTGTTTACAAGGTTTTTCTAAGGATGAAAAACTGCAAGTGCATGTTAAATACTGTGTTAATGTTCAAAAAATAACAGTGCCAACAGAGAAAGAAAAAGTTTTAAAATTTAAAAATTATAATCATAAATTAAGTTTTCCGTTTGTTATTTATGCTGACTTCGAGTGTTTACTTATCCCTGTGGCAGGCGCAGAAAATGATCCAAATAAATCAAGCGCCAGAAAAATACAACAACATGTTCCGTGTGGAGCAGCTTATAAAGTAGTTTGTTGTGCAAACGACAATTTTTGAAGTCCAATAAAACTGTATAGGGGTAAAATTCCTGCCATGTGGTTACTAAAAAATTTAATTGATGATGTTAATAAAATTTTCAACAGATTATCTAAAACAGCTCCAATAAAAATAACACCAAAACAACAACTTGATTTTTCCGAGGCAGTTAATTGTCATATCTGCGAGAAACCTATGTCAGGCGATAAAGTGCGCGATCACTGTCATCTAACCGGCCAATATCGTGGAGCAGCACATAATAATTGTAATTTGAAATTTCATGCGCCAGATTTTATTCCTGTCGTTTTACATAATTTTCGTGGTTATGATAGTCATATCATTGTCGAAGCATTTGGCGATGAGGAAATTAAGTCTAAACTAAAATTAAATAATGTAATAAAATGTATTCCAAACAATTTTGAAAAGTATATGTCAGTTACGCTTGGCAAATTACGTTTCATCGACAGCTTGCAATTTATGGCGGCGCCGCTGGATGAACTTGTAAAAGGTTGTAGCAGTTTTGGCAATCTACAAAGTTGCTTTGGTGTGGATTGTGCCCACCTGACAAAAAAAGGTATCTTTCCGTACGAGTATCTCGACGACTGGAGCAGATTTGATGAAACTTCTCTTCCTGACAAAGATAAATTTTACTCGCAACTAAAAGGTGAAGGTATATCCGACGACGAGTACAAATACGCACAAGAAACTTGGAATAAATTTGGTTGTAAGACACTTGGTGATTATCATGATTTATATTTGAAAACAGATGTGTCATTGTTAGCAGATGTTTTCGAGAGCTTTCGTAAAGTTAGTCATGAACATTATGAATTAGATCCGTGTTGGTATTATTCTGCGCCAGGATTGTCATGGGATGCTCTGCTAAAAAGCAAGTAAGATAGAACTGGATCTCTTGACAGATGTTGATATGTTTAATTTTATTGAAAAAGGGATTCGTGGCGGAATTAGCGTTATAACAAAAAAAAAAATATGCGGTCGCTAACAATAAGTACTTAAAAAATTACGATAAAAATTTACCGTCAAATTATATTATTTATCTAACACTAATAATTGGTATGGTTATGCAATGTCAGAGCCAATACCGTGCAGTGAAATTCATTGGATAACTCCAGATCAATTTCTTAAAGAAACTGAAAAAAATCTCCCAGAAAATGTCAGTTATTTTGTTGAAGTTGATCTTGATTATCCTACATAACGACTATCCGTTTTGTGCAGAGTCAATGATGATCGATTACAGTTTATTATCGCCTGAACAACAGGCAATGACAACATCAAAAAATTTGATCGTTATTAAGCTAATTCCAAATTTACTCAGTAAACGAAATTACGTGAAACATTACAAAAAATTAAAACAAGCAGTCGACCACGGCTTAGTCCTTAGGAAGGTTCATCGCGTGCTAAAATTTAATCAATCTCGTTGGATGGCAGATTACATTGATTTAAATACCAAGCTATTGCTAAGACTGACTTTGAGAAAAACTTTTTCAACTTGATGAACAATTCAGTGTTCGGTATGACCATGGAAAATATCTGAAAGCGAGTCAATATTGAAATTGTAAATGATGTAAATCGCAGAAATAAATTAGTCAACGATGACAGTTTTGTCAGTATGAAAATATTTAATGAAAATCTTGTTGCAATACAGTGACGAAAGACAAATTTAAAGTTAAATAAACCAATTTATGTTGGTGCAGCTGTACTTGATATATCAAAATGGTTAATGTACGACTTTCACTATAGTTTTACGAAGATAGTTTGGCCAAATTCGGAGTTGCTATTTACTGATACGGACTCACTTGTCTATAACATAAAATGTGAGGATGTTTATCAAGATATTTATGATCATAAGGAGTTATTTGATTTATCAGATTATCTAGCAAGTAGTGGATTTCATGATCCAGCTAACAAGAAAGTCATCGGCAAGATGAAAGATGAATTTATGTTTGTATCAGTTAGGGAATTTGTTGGACTAAGAAGTAAAATGTACGCTGTAATTTTAGATGACAATAAACTGACAAAAAAAGCAAAAGGAATTCCTCGCGGATACGTAAAAAAGTGTATGAAATTTAACGATTTTAAAAGCAGCGCTAAACAATAATGTCGGCTTTATTAAAACAAATGTTATCAGGACAAATCATCACAAACTTGAAACAGATACAATTATAAAACGTGGACTAAGTAATTTTGACGACAAACACTATTGCGAGGACGGAATTAATACGTTTGCGTTTGGACACTATGCCAGTACCAGAGGTGATATGTTCGATATCATCTTTAATTAATTTTGTGTAAATTTTAGAAATAATGTTCGGAAATTTAACGTTAACCGATGGAGTTAGTAGCAAAATTTAAAAAAAATAATTGTTAATGGCCAGCAATTATCATTTGAATTTAATGATGAAATTTCATGTATTTGTTTTAGTAAATTTGATAGAATAAAGCTCTCACTTATTAAATCAGATAACAGCAAATATTTTGATTATCTTAAAAAGTTACGAGATGAGCTCACGTTAAAGTACAATAATCTTCATGATCCGATCAGTCAAGAAAAATATACCAAAATAAATATTGACTTAAACCGGTCGATGGCTTTGCAAAAGGTTGTAAGTATTTTGTCAACAGGGTAGTAATGAGAGAGTTATTTGAATGTCATCGAAAAGTAAGCGGAAAAGTTAAATTTTTATTTATATAAGCAAGATGAAGAATTATCTCTGTTAGCTACCGTTGATGTTCTAGGGATAGGAGATGAGCTTCCTTTAAAAAGATAACCCTGTCTGTCTTCCTTATATTTTGACGGGAGATAACTGGTACAGTAAATTGCATAACATTGACCCTATGGTTAAAAGGAGAGAGTTTTCTTGCATTACGTTACCGTTGTAATTTTTTTCTGTTTGTGTGTGTGAATCAGTATAATTTGTAACAGAAAATAATATTTTACTCCTTTTAACTGATAAATTTGATGTACATTATCTTGCGTTAATTTCAGTAGGTTATATAGCTGTGCAAATTCCAGGTAAGTTATTGACTTTCAGCTACGTACACTGCGACAGCTGTTTCACAACAACATCCGGCAGATCTGTTTGCTTCATTTATGTAGTCTTCCCTCATACAAAATACATTGGATTGTATTTTATTCAACATATTTCTAAAACGTGTGTCTGTGTGTGGGACTTTTAATGTAGCTTTAACAATTTTTCAGTCTGTCTACAGTGAACATCATTAGGTACCTTTATAACAATTTCCAAAACGTATATTTGTAAGTAGAGTCTGTAGCGCGAGTGTTAGAGTGTTGAATTCTCTTACTCGAGGTCTTGAGTTCTATTCCCGTGACCGACACATTGCCGGAGGGGGCATTATGATATCAAATTTTTCTAGAACAGTGGGGGGCTCTGCCCTAAGAAATTTAATGTACACATCTCACCATGTTGAACAACGTGGTGGGTGCTGTTTTGCACTCACTCCGGGGTTTGATTTGGGGGGAGTGTACATGAAATTGAAAAACTTAGACAGATCTCTGAGTTCCTAATATTTCGTTTCGCACATTAGGAATTCGCCGGGGAGTGTGTCTATGAAAATTGGAGCCCCTCAGAAATAAACAGTAGGGTGATATGAGCTCCTCGACCTTGTGACCTCACTGAAGGGTACCCCACACAAGGACATTCAGAAAGAATGTTCGCCAAAAGAAAAATTCTCATGAGGTGCCTGTGGGCCATTGAAGAGGCCTTAACGATGAAGAGTGCCACATAACCACCATAAAAAAGGAGTCATTGAAAGGACTCACGGCAAAGAATTTACTGGCAATGAAGGGACCCCGTGGAATGGTAGACCGACCGTCATTACTGCTGTTTATTTTTTGTTTCAATTCAACATGGCTGTAAAATAATTTTATCTAACATTTATTAATATCGTTATTAAAAAGTATGTCAACCATATTATCAATAAATAACATTGGATCAGTTGTCCATCCTATTTCGCTCATCGTCTTCGTCAGCAAACAACCATTCTGATCCGTACTTGCTCGATAAATGATAACTAACTTTTTTAATACAATCGCTTATTATATTGGGTTTTATACCAGTATATTTCGAAGCGGATTTTATTGAATCAAATCGTTTAAAAAATCTGTTAGTTAGATTAAATCCAACACTTTTTATTGGCTGTTTGTAATAATCCATATTATAAAATATTTCTAATCTCTAATATAATTTTATCTAACATTGATAAATAGTAGTAAAGTAATATAAGTGTTTCTAGATCAGAGACCCCCTTACCACGACAAAACATATTTTGTCAGAAAAGCCTTCATCATTTTGAGCTAAAAATGGCTGCTGAAGAAAATGTCAACATAGAAGGGTTTTGGAGGGGGAAGGGGGTCTCTGAGATAGAAACGTTATATTCCTTTACTACTACTTCTCATCACTTGAGACTTTCTCACAGAGTAAAAATGTAGAATATATTCAAGTCGAAGAAAATATTCAGAGATGGAAGACTTTAACAGTTCATTGACTCATTGGGTTATATGTTCATCCACTATTGTAAGACTGGAATTTGTTGTAAAAATAATCATAATTTGGGTTAGTAAGTGGAACAAAAACCAGAATCCAGGGATAATCCATAATTATGGATTAACTGACTCATCGTTTTACGAATGGGATTGATTTATAATTTTGGCGGCGAGGGCGTTCCGCAGAATGCTTTATTGATCATTGTGAACAATATTGAAATCTTTTGCTATAATCTTTGAAGGTCACAGTTCTTATACATCTCAGCATTCAGTTCAAATTTTGCTACATTATTACGGTATGTATGAAGTTTAAATGCAGATATGCTTGTACTTCCTGTCTTGCCTGTCAATTCTGCGTAAGCAGAAAATAATATTTATCGTTCTAAAGCAATGTTAAAGTCTGATACTAAAATGTTTGAAAGTTTCATATCTTGTACATCAGTTCTTGTATTCGATAATATAAATGAACACTAATAAATCTGAAATGAATAGTACTAATTAAAACATATAGTATAAACTAAAACAAAGCATAAACAAGACAATGAAGCAACGCCATTGGTTATCGACAAAAAATACAGTACAAGTACAAAGACAGCCAATGTATACACGAGGGATTGGGAAGTTATACATAACCGACTTGGCGTGATTTGGTTGCAGTTAAAATTTATTACTCAAAATGAAGAATGAATAGTTTTTCAAATACGTTAACGCCAAAAATTCGTTAATTTAAGGTTCGTAAAACGAGGAGTCAGTGTATAAGTCTTTCCCTCCTCCCCTTCCCTCTCTCTGTAAAGGGGTTCATAATTTAATAAAACCACGTCTAAAATACTTTCAAGCCCCTTTACTTACTCGTTGCTAATATTATGAGAGTCTAATGGATTGAACTGAATTAATTAAAAATTTAAAATAAATTTAAAAAAAAATTGAAATATTTTAACCAATTAAGCCTACTTAGATTGGACACTCTTCGAAACGAGTGTTTGTGCTAACTGATGCTGCTGCTTGTGTTTTGGGTTAGCTAATGCCCTGATCGATTGGAGTAGCTATCCTGACAGGGCACAGGGGATATTACTTTTACAGTCGTCAGCAGGGGCGATCTTGATGGTGACACTGGGGACGTCGCAATGGTCGGTGGCAGCCTCCCTCGTGATAACAAATCTGCCTCTTCATTGAGAAGCCTGATAGCGTTAATTAACTCCTACGTCATATGCCATTTTGCAATAGTTTGCGCTCTTGGCTGTGATCCACCGGAATCAAGTCCCAGTGCTGTAATCTCCCCTTACAATGCAGGGGCGCCCTCTGTTCTTACGACAAAGTTGAATATTTCACTATCGTGTTTGGTTCATTTCTCAGTGGTGTTTTTTTTATGGGCATTGCCGGATGTTTGCGTATGGGTGTTGTATATGTATCGGGATTTTTTTCATTGACATTTCACAGATTCCATTGTTTTCAGTAAAGTGTCCTAAAAACTTACAATAGCTTTCTTATAAATTTTTGTCTGCCATATGAAATATTTTCAAGATTACTCGGTCAGTAAAGGTATTTGCAATTAGTACTATATAAATCTAATTAAATACTCAAGCCTAGATCTCAGAGTTGTTTTTTTCTATGATAACCCAAAATGTGGAATGTATCTGAAGTCATTATGAACAAATTTGCTTGCTCTCACAAACAAACAAACAAAAAACAAAAAATAAGAAACAAAATAAGAACACCCTCCCAAAACCCCCAAACAACAACACCCTCCAAACCCCCCCAAAAAAACAAAACAAATTTTTTTTCTTTTTGCTGAATCGGAATTAAAATGGCGAAACAAGATGGATAAACAGACTGACATTAACATAATAACAAAGTCAATTAGGTTGTTAAGATATTGTTGTGTCTTCCGTTTTGTAGGTCAGTTTATAACATAGTCGATTCACTTTATATATGGTGTGCGGAGTTAATATTTTAAATATGAAAACATGTTAACTTCTCACTTTATGTGATTCTGACTGGTTTTGAAGTTTGTGCACAGTATTGTCTTTACTGATTGGCTGCGACCGTGGGAATTTACCTTACCTCACCTTCTGGAATCTTTGGGGGGTGGGGGTGGGTGGGTGGTACAGTTACTAGCAACATTTTGGCGGCCATTTATCGAAATGATTGCTCTAGGAGCTTTGGGATAAAATGTTACGTTTGTCTGAATAAGGCCAATTTACTTCACAGCGGCTCGTTACAAATAAAGTTAAGGGTAAAGGTCAATGGATAGAGGACGGGGAGGGGGGCTGTAACATGGACTTCATTTGATGACACGCATGGTATAAATGTCAACTTGTAGGAGTAAATAAAATTACATCTGTTTAGAGAAGAATGTGGAACTATATAACATTTGTCTATGTCTACTATACTGCTCCAAAACAGATGATGCAACTATCAGGTCACAAATACATCACAGTAAATTTGGAATTTCTGCATCCTGTAATCATCCCCTCACGTGAATATACAACTGGAATGCTTAGTATTGGAAGTGACACAGTGTAAATGGAAACATTGCCAACATTCTCATCGAAATCATGTATATGGCTTGACATACCTAAACCGAATCAACTATGTGACACCACAAAGGGATTTGCATGCAGTCTGATGATGCTGTGTCAAATGTTGTATCGATCTGAAAGGACAGTTGCTCTTTGAATTATAATTTGTACAACAAATCTACCTTTAAATGTTACTGGTTATAGAACTGTGTATTATTAATTCGACTAGAGTCTGAGATTATTTTTTTACGCGCAACAAATGAAAGGTGCATCGTCTTCTATCTCTCTAAACTATTTCCATTAAAATAAAACGTATCTGATCAACAGAATCTCAAGTGGGTAATGATATAGTATTAAATTTATGAAACTCGCCAAGCTCGCAAAAGCTGGACATTATTCAATTCGTTTCATAAATTCAATATTAAATCATTAACCATTTGAAATCCTCTATTTATCACATGACTACTTAATATTTATGTTAATACAACTCTATAATAATTTTTGTATTTTGAACACGTGTGATAACACTTCATGACGTCAGAAATGACGTTGTAATTTCATGCATGGTAAATACTTAACCTAGGCATTAAAATGTATTTCATGGTCATTTCATTGTCTTATTCAACAGTTTGGTAAAGTAAACTCAGCATTTTTCGTCATGCGGTAAATATAATCTTATATTTGTGCTAATTGTTAAAGAAATTTATGAAACTCGTCGAATAATTAGAATCTTATAAGATATTCTTACAATTTCGACCTCATAAGATATACGACGAATTTTACAAATTTCATGTGGAATAAGCAGTCATTTAAGACCCTCTCTCATACTGATAACGACAGAGTGTTAGGCTTTGTTGAATCTTCCATGGAATGCATTTATTTTGCTCAATCAAACGATAGAGCTATCCATAATTACAGTTGAAAACTATTTACCAATTATCCGCCATATTTAATGCTGCCAACAATTAGCTTTCCTCCGTGCAGACAACATTGATGATAATTAGTTCAAGCTATTATTATCTCATAAATTTAATCTAATAATAGCACATTTAGTAAATATTCTAGGTATTTTTATGGTCTTTTGATTGATACATATACTTTAGGAAACAGTAATTGAAACTTTTTATAAAATTATGCACATATGCTTCATTTGGCTAGAATTATTAAACAAGATGTTTATCAGATCACAAGTTTCAAAACAAAGCAACAAAATATATTTAAAAAACAATATATGCCAAACATTAATTTGAGATTTTACAATGTATACAACTTTCTTGCACAGTTTATACATGTTATTCCCTTTTTTGAAAAAGAAACCCAATATACAAGGTTTTGGGTATTTGTTTTACATCCTGATCTCGTTACACAGCAATCAAACAAGATAGTGAAGAGAGAGAGAGAGAGAGAGAGAGAGAGAGAGAGAGATAGAGAGAGAGAGAGATTTGTTGTTGTTGTTGTTTTGTCCAACGACCAAGCTGAGGGCTTACTGCCAGCTTCGGAGATAACTGGTATATATTTGGAATTAAAACGCAATATGATTAAATTATCATGTGTAATGCAAGGTTATCTTGTGCTGAGGCAAGCAGAGTTAAATGCCTTACCAAAAGACTCACCACGGTACCCGATCCGGTAACCTTCTGGTCACTAGAGAACACCAACACTAACCACTGAGCTACCGCGATTCCTGACCGAAACGAGAGACTAGATTAGATTGTGTTTTACTTTCCATTTAAGTGGTAATTTGAGGTTTCATAAACTCATGACTGTGCACGTCAGAAATGAAACTGAATGGCCTTTGTTATTGTCTACCTTTGAGTCTAGTTATCTCACTACCTTTCTATTTGCCAAGGTAACTAATTTCATGACTCTCCCTCCGTATTCACTTACCTTACTACTTACTTACTACTACCCACCTACCTTCCTACTTACGTACCTGACTGCTCACCTACCTTCCTACTGACGTATCTGACCAGGGCCGACAAGAGGGTGGGGGGCAACCGGGATATATTCCCGGGGCCCGGACCTGCATGGGGGCCCGGGCCGTACAACACTTTTTAATTTTATGTTTGAACAAGAACTAGGAGAGGCCAGGGTGTTTCTCACCCCAGGGCCTGTGATCGCTCTCTACGGCTCTGTACCTGGCTACCCAAATATCTTCCTACTTACGTATCTGACTACCCACTTATCTTCCTACTTACGTATCTGATTAACTACCCACCTTCCTACTTACGCACCTGACTACTCACCTACTGCTATTGAATAGAAAAGCCAGGAAATGTCTGATGTTTTGGCAGTTAAGTGGAGAAAGTATTTCGAATGTCATCATTGGGTGAAATATATTCCAGTTATCAGCATTTTGCGCTACTTATAATGCGATCTTTTTTCTTATCTCCAACATCTGTTCTATCTATCTATCTATCTATCTATCTATCTATCTATCTATAT
>JAECUM010035386.1:0-14341 GCA_016617855.1 Megalonaias nervosa
CTCTCTCTCTCTCTCTCTCTCTCTCTCTCTCTCACACACACACACACATAACTGATATGAAAGTATCAACGTATGTGATCATTGACCAACATAAGGAACAGTTAGATCAACGATTCTGAAACGCAACTCAGTTTTTCAAGTTCGTGGTCCGTAGATGCTTCCACACATTTTTAGAAGACCGTTAGCACTGATATCCTTATTTGTGTACTTCCTCCAAATCCTAAAATGTTTTCCATGCATGGTATGCATCTGCTTAGTTTGGTGTCTTGTCGGGTTTCCTTCCGATACCATCTTTACTTGAGATGGTATCATTTGGGCTTCTTTGTATAGTAAAGTAAGCATAAGATAAAACTGAAGGTTGCTTTTACGCGCTTTGCGATTCAATCGACTGTGCCAGCCCTCCACGTTTTTGTTTGTTCGTACCGTTTTTCCAAAGACACTCCACGTGGATATGGGCCAAATTGTGCTGGATATCCACCTGTCACTAATATACGTCATCCATTCATCTAACGTGGCGGTTCTGACCTTTCCTTTTAATTTTTTAAAAGCTGCGGGGATATGTTCGGCTGGCAGAAAGGGCAAAGCAAACACCTTTCTACAAAACTTGAAAACAGCATCCCGCTGGTTGTATGCCGTCTACAAATAAACAATATATACATATTAGCCTTCATATTGATGCAGATAATGAGATCATTAACATAATATGGAAAATTTTACAAATGAACACCGTGAACCATCTTATCTCTAGCTTCAAGCAGTGAAGAACTGACAAAAATATAAATGAAAACTTAACGTGTCACAAATCGACTAAATATGAAAAATAGACTATAACAGTGGTATATAAAAAATAGAACAATATTTACCTGAAGACCTTTTTCCTGAAGTTTTCGCCACACAGCCTGGCCTCAGTGGAAGGCACATCCACTTATATGTGGATTATCAAAAACCAAGCGGAGTGCCTCCCATATTCCATTTTCGAAGTCTGCTACAAATGACTTGACTGATGGTTCTCTGGGTAGAAGTCGAAGTAGAGCCTGGAGCACCTAATAATGAAACATTAGGTAAATTGATTTTAATATAGAGAAAAAATATATAGCGAACAGAGAACATATAAAATGTGAACGAATTTTTGTTTTCTTCATCGTTTGCAGAATGAAGACATTGTAAAGTTACTCGCGTTTTTATTTATAACGAATATTATCAAAAGTGGTGAGGAAAATAATAAACTACCTTCTTGTAATCTTTCTTGTTTTTGCCGGACATCACGATGAACACGAGTGGTACTTGCTTCATATTTTCTCCGGACTTCAAGAAACTGTGAACCGTTAGTAACTGATAAAAAGGTTTCTTCACGATCTTGAAGGTACCATCGATGTACCATGTTTAAGCCTTGCTCAGGAGTTCCAGCTGGTAATCAGTAGCAACTATTAAGTGGCGTTTGTCTTTGCGGATTACATCTTGTCTGAAGAAGGGCTCTGTAATTTCATTCGACAAATAGTCTTCGTCCAGCTGAAAATTGAAAATAAACAACACCTTCTTAAGAACACATATTTGATACGAATCAAAATGTAACATACACATAATTTATTCATTATAAGGATCCGATTGTATTTGTCATGTAATATTCGACAGAGAAAAATAACAAGTTATGTAACGTCATTTGTGTACCTCGAATGACAAGTCTGATGGGTACGTAGGTCTTTCTCTTTCTCTATCTGTTGCAGTTTCGAATCATGTTGTTGTAGGTGGGTCTTGATGCTTCCGGTTGTTCAACATCTATGTGCTCCTCAAGTACGCAATCTACAATATTCTGGGCAGGATCAAACAAATCATGTACAGCTTTGACTCTCAGCTGAAGGAAAGAATTCGATACATTTATGCACCACTATAACTTTGCCTTGAATTCAACTCAATATACATAATTAGAACTATACTTATAAAAATTCAGTATTACGCATTATTCATATAGCGAAGTTTAGAACAGAGTCGAACTCATTTAGAACATATTCTAAGTTTGCAGATATATTATGTTTATGTATTATTATCGTGTCGTCCTGTTATTGCTAGTTCGCCAATAAATGTATGTAATATAATTAAATTCTATCGCCTTGCGAATATTAACTGCTGTCAGTACACCAGGTTTAGCAGCATGTAAATGTGTCTGGTGAAGCTCATTGAATGAGTCACCCTGCTGTCGGATGATGACAGGACAGGCTGTGACCTTGTTGCGGATGCTGCAACGCCATTCTGTAGTTCCTTTGTTTTGTCTCTTTATCGTATATGTATAACCATCACTAGCGACGAGTTTTCTCTTGCCTCTCTCTGTTCCCATGTCAATAACTGTGTACGTAACAACAGCCTCTGTCGTAGAATTCTCTGTTTGGATTGAGTCATCTGTCAGAGAACTACAATAAGAAAAAGATATGCCATTGCATGTACCCGTACATACAGCTGTGAATAAACAAATGCGCTTGGTTTCGCGTTACAAAGATTTTCAATGGAAGCATCGATTTTGAAACATTTAAGTACTAGTTTCTTCATTCACTCAGTGTTCACAAATCATTCAGGTGTGAGTGCTAATTGATCATTACAAGGAGTATTTATTTCATTATTCTTTATGTTGTTGATGAAATGAGTCTGCTATAATCAGTTTTCCAGATAACTGGCCAGGACCAACTGAGTGTTAGAAAATTGGTATATATAAAATGGTGTAATTTGTAATTTGTTTCTATTAACAATATGTATGTTTGTTTGGAAGAAAAAGCAACAAACAAAACAACGTATATACTTTTCTTGCACTTCTTCATGTAGTTGAATCTAAGACCTGTTCGTTATATCAAAGGTAGAATGTTCAACGGGGTGTACTGGTTCAGTGCTTCTGTTTGGTATGTCAAAAGATGATCCAGGATTGTCTATAAAGGTGCTTCTTAAAAGGGATCAGCATCCTTTGGCGTTGACTCGGCAATAGGAATTACAGTTGTCCATGAGTGGGTAACATCATAGTTCTAATAAATCAAAAGTATTATTTTAAATTCTTCTCAATCCATAACATTGCACATAATAATTAAATGTATAATACTATGTTGCTTTGATCTTTATTTAATCCCTTGTTTTGTCCATATCTACTGCAAAATGAAAGGTAAATTTTTTCATTATGTCTGATAGTACATACTATTTTCATTTGAAACTATTAACAAATATTTAGGTAATAAAATTTATAAGTTATTCTCACCTGTCTCACATGTCCTGTGTTGCCATCGATGGCAACAGTCACATTCCACAGCTTGTTGACGTGTTGTCACCTCCTTAGTGCACTGAATACATGGATAGTGCATTGTTGGAATATACAAGATACAGACACACAGTATAACACTATAAATCTACAACACTATAACTCATAAATAATAAATGTGCATTCGGTTGGTTCTATATGTATATATAGGCCAACGCTAAACACACATTACTCAAAAATTGAATTCGAAGGAAGAATCAATTAAAAGATGTAATAACAATTACTATAGCCCCTTTGAAGTACATCCATGAAGCCTGGGTGAAACATGTCATGGGTATCAAGGGTCCTTGATTTTCTACTCTATTCGCCGATTAATAAAATAACAGATCATGTAACAAAACAAGTAAGTATTCATTAAAAGGTAAGAAAGCCTTTTGAAGTATCCCTCTCAAAGTCGGATAAGTGTTTTCAAGAGGTATGCCTCGCCTCTACTCTTGTCGCTAATTTGTAACAATATATCGTTTATAATTTATAAAGCCATGTGCAATCGAGTGTGTCATATATGAAGCAGTGTTACAATCTGAAGCCTAAAATTAAATATATTTGTTATAATATCTCATGTACGGTGTCGCTACTCTTAGAAAAATGTAAACGTATTCTGTAGAATATTATCTGTTAAGTATTATTGTTTTATAAATCAATATAAATAATTTGACTGGACGACTTAAATTGAGAATGTCGTTGTGCAGATGCATATATTTTTTTAGCATAAAAAATAAATATATATAAGTATTTTAATTAGAATGCGCAATGTATGTCAGTTTGTGTTTTCTCATATATATATATATATATATATATATATATATATATATATATATGCAAGTACAATGCATTTATTAGATAAATTGATTGGTGTTATCTAAACATATTTATTATTGTTTATTTGCGTAGATCAAAATGAATTTGATAGGCCTATACGTTTTGATTCCAAATTTAAACAAGATAACAAGTTTAAAAGTGTTAATCATTGCTCAGCAATTGCTGTTGTGATTAGGAAATATAGAAAATTCATATTAATAGTCATTAATACAATTTATACTAGATATACTTTAATGACATTGTTTAAGAGTTAATGTCACAACCTATCTTAAATTTCACTAGAAACTGATGAAAGTGAGAGAAAAAACTACTTACTTTTTGCTTTAATTTCGCTAACTTCGCCGACGAATTGTTGCAGAAACCTACAACATCTTGAAGCCTCTCATCCAGCAGATTAAATACTGACAAAAACCTTTGTCACGGATTTATTTGTCGTCTTACTATTCGCGTATTATTCCTTGCAAAAAGATTCAAAATTATCCCTATCAACATCCTCCACTCTAATGAAACTGACGCTAAACCAGCCGCTCGGTCTATTTATATCGATTTGCATGGTTATGCAATTTCTCAAGATGGAGTGCAACAACTCGGGATTCCGAATTGTTGCGTCATTCCAAGGTGGAGCCAAACAGTGCCATCACAGGCACTTGATTCCGGATAAACCAATGTGTACACTCACCAATTAACCCTTCAGAATCAGTAAGGTTGTTTAAATGGTAATGGATGAAAGGTGTGGAGTGTCTTCTTTACAGTGGTGTATGTTATGAGTGACTGAATGCGCAGATAGTATCGGAAAATTAGATCGGAATCATCAAGGGGTCAGATTGTGACTGGCGAGAGTTAGTTACCTTGTGTTAAGTGCCTGTGAATGGCATTAGGAATCACGGTACTAATTCAGTTCCCATAGTAAACCTATGCAAACACCATGATATTAAAAATTCAGTAACTTAAAATTTTTGAGTGCTCATGACCAAACCTATATTTATCAGTATAGATGAAACCTGGAAGTCAGCTTCTGTGCAGAGGAAAAGATAGGAGCCGCGGCATTTTCTGGACCTGCATGTGTTTGAAACATGTGCTTTCAATTCTGCACCAAAGAGTCAGGTGCTAATTTTAGTAATGAGTGTTCCAAACTGAAGACTGTTAAAGGACTGAAATTCCATCAATAGAACAATGTCTCTTTTTGTTTTTTTTCACTTTCAACTAGGATAAGGTCTCAAAAGATTCTTTTTCCTAAAACATAACTTACATTATTGACCAATCCTGGTCAGCCAAGCCCGTATATACTCTATTTAATGTTCACCCATTTCTAGGCTGGTTTCCATTTTACAATACCATTGAGTAGGGTTCTGTAGCTCACATCCCCGATAGGAACCAAAATGTCTCTGCTCAGAACTACTTAACATCTGCGCTGGGAACCAATGGCCATACCAAAACGCGCGTCGAAGCAATATTGAGTCCGGTACGTATGACATTATTCCGGATTATATTTATTATTATTATTATTATTATTATTATTATTATTATTATTATTATTATTGTTGTTGTTTTTGTTGTTCATGACCACACTGCTAATTAAAGTTAAAAATATTGTCGTTGCCCTATTATTTATATAGCAAAACTATTGTGAGCTTGTTATCGATTTAGACCCTTTCATCATATTTAAAGATATCACATTTAACAGTTAAGAAAATACCCTTTACTTGTTTACTGATTTACCTTAATGAAATTGAAAATTTTCTGATGAACTTACATATGATCAACTGCAGTTAGTTCAAAATCTAGATAAAACTGACAGAAAGTCTTCTACTAATTACCTGAACGGGAAGTGAAAATATAATTTATTTCATACTGACGACAACGTTGTAGATTTTTTATGTTTTCATTTCTCATTACTTTTAAATTGACAATGTATTTCTTCTTCTTGCTTTTCACAATAAAGCAGAATATCATCATCATCATCATCATCATCATCATCATCATTATTATTATCATCATCATCAACAAAAACAATAACAACAACAACAAAACCCGATATGGCAGTAATTTATTACTTTATGCTGTGTCTACACGTATATATATATATATATATATATATATTATTTTATTTGTTAATCTCCATATAAATCCTTCATATGACTGGTGGCTAGACTGGCGTTTATATGAGATAATTCATGTCTCATTTAATCCAATATGTTAATGCTTTCTTTTCCTAATTCTGATCTCTATATGCGTACTGCAGTTTTTTTTTAAACAAATAGTTATAAGTAAAGTGCTTATACTTATATCTCTGAGTAAAGTGATATTTGTCAAAATCTACAAATTACATGAAGGTTTTAATTGGAGACCTGACTGTCTTAGCAGTTGAAGAAATAAAAGCGATAGATAGGAAGAAAATTAAAGCAAATTATATCGTCAGTATAAACAACAGAAGTAGTGATGGTTTATAGTTCTCATTGACTGACTAATATCATCAGTATAAACAGGAGTAGTAGTAATGGTTTATAGTTCTCATTGACTGTCTCGGAATTCTCTCTGTGGGATTCAGTTTCGAGAAATATTCTTTTCTTATGCTTTTCATAGTTTTAGTTTTTCATTCCAAATTGTGCTATTTCTAGCTGAAACTGACCCTCTCCCCCACCCTCCTCTTGTTGAACCTACTACCTGTATTTTTATTAGTATTTAATGCTTTGGTGTGGTATTTACCTCATCTATGATAACATCTCCGCTGGGAACCAAAACAACTTCATATACGAAATACTATGCTCTAGGTAACATATTTAATAGGATATTTGAAATTCTGTGCGCTATATAAATCAACAAATTTCATACTTTTTGTGCTTCTCATGTTGTTTCAAAGATTCATGCAGCAATTTAGCAGCTTTATTCTTAAATCCTCGCTCACAAGAGCTGGTTCCAAGGTAAGGTACCTACACTCGTTTCTTTCAAGCGATGCATCTGCGCTCAGAACCAAGACCTTCTTAACACTGCCTCTTACAGCACAAGTTGATGCCAAAATAAACATCAGTATAACTATTTCTTACAATAACCATCTGATACTAACCACCAGTAAATTAAACGACTAGTCCTTATTTTAGACAAAAATCGTAACACCAGGATATATAGTGTAACAATCGACCGAAGTCTGTTCATTACTGCAAGTTCCCTTATAACATCCGTGCCTAGAACCAAGATTTCCTGCTGAAAGAAAATTACAAAAATGTAGAGTTCCCATACTCATACGTCTTTCAGCACAAATGACAAAATCAATAAGATCTTTATTACCGCATATAAATTCACGACCTTTTCCTAATCATGTGCCGATAACATGTAGAATACGTATATTTACTTCACCTATGATAACGTCTCCGCTCGGAACCAAAACAACTTCATATATGAAATACCATGCTCTAGGTAACATATTTTGTAGGATATTTGAAATTCTGTGCGCTATATAAATCAACAAATTTCATACTTTTTGTGCTTCTCATGTTGTTTCAAAGATTCATGCACCTGAGCTATAAAGTACCGTATCAATTCTTACATCCGTGCTCAGAACCAATTTATATATTTCTCTTTGTAAATGCCCGAGTCATATATAGTTGGTTTCTTACACATCTGTACACGTCACATTATCTCCTTGTATATCATTTAACATCTCTTGATTCATAGCTATTGCAATTTAGCAGCTTTATTCTTAAATCCTTGCTCACAAGAGCTGGTTCCAAGGTGAGGTACCTACAGTCGTTTCTTTCAAGCGATGCATCTGCGCTCAGAACCAAGACCTTCTTAACACTGCCTCTCACAGCACATGTTGATGACAAAATCAACATCAGTATAACTATTTTTTTTACAACAACCATCTGATTCTAACCACCAGTAAATTAAAGTTTATGCCAAAATAAAAATAAGTATATTATGCTTTTTGCACTAAATATCTGACACTAACCACCAGTAAATTAAAGTAAGTACTATTCTTTATTTTAGACGAAAAGGTTATCATTAGAGTATATAGTGGAAAAATCGACCAAAGCCTATTCATTACTGTAAGTTTTCTTACAGCATCCATGCCTGGAACCAACATTCCTTGTTGAAGGAAAATTGCAAATAGTAGAGGTCCGGCTCCTATACAGCTATCGGAACAAATGAGAAAGGAAAAACAAATACCTTCATTGCCACAGAGAATTTCACAACTGTGTGCTGATAACACAGAATACAGACGTTTACATGACCGATGATAACATCCCCGCAGGGAACCAACACAACTTCATGTATGAATGACCATGCCATAGTTAACATCAACTACATGATGGCGTGAACTTGTATCTGATGTTTCACGTCAATCCTCCAAGAGTTCAGGAGTAGCGGTAATAAACTTGTGCTAACGGGTGATGGACGGATGGACGGACCATCAACCGATGACATTTTTAAAGATGGCTTCTGTGGTTGCTATAGTTGACATAAGATCAACACCAGTTTTATTTTGGACCTATTATACATCATAAGAAGTCATCAGGTGAACCCCCCAATGGCAATATTATTGTTCAGATTTGATTAGCGACACGATTTTTGATATGGCTGCTGTAGCTGCCATATTGGATATCAGATCCGCCCCATTTTAATTCAGAACCTTCGATATTATTTTGTTAATTTTCTTTCTTAATTCTTCCTTCGAGACATCAAAACAAGCCTTTCGAGAAAACACGATGTGAATATCTTCATCGATTTAGGAAATGCAGCGATAACGCTGTTTTTCTACATGGCCAATGTAGAGGTAATATTTGGACATCAAATAGGCCTCCTTTTCCTTTATTACGAGCCAGACACCATAATCAGTCTTTTCACTGACTGTTGCCCTGATAGATTAGGAGTAGTGATAATAAATTTGTGTTAAAGGACGGACGGACGACGCACAACAGACGATCATATAAGCTTTTCTCCAATATGACCAGAAGAGCAATAACAAAGCTAAATTTCCAAAAAGTTATGAACGTTCTCTTTCTCTATATGTATCTCTTGTCTTTGTGCGTCTGTATCTGTGATACAAAATGACTGATTGAAGAAATAGTTTTTGAGGAAGACAGACTGAGAAAGATTTACATTTTCATGTTCTATGTGTCTGGTTTTGAGTCAGATATGATATAAGTGTTTGCGGAGTTTGTATTATGTACATCATTAGATGTTGATATGTTTGCATCAATTATAAAACAACAATTATTTTCATTCAAGAGATTGTATATTTGCTAAATAGTTTAAGAAACGTAATAGACATCATATTTTGTTAAATTTAATGATAAATTTACAAAGACATTTACTAATACTATACAAATTATAGTTCCTCATAGATAAAATTATTGTCTTAGACTTTTACAATCATTGCAAAACTGTATGTACATATTACTCATTTATTATCAAACTCAGCTTACAGAAAATTTCATAATATTCATGAATTATCATTTGACTACATATTAATAATCTTAGTTTATTTGATACAAACAAAGTGGAAATGCATGTTATAACTTATAAAGAAAACTAATAAACAATCAACAAAACTAACTAAAGCTTGAAAGCTCTTGAGCCGGCTACCCACAAACAGCCCACAATGCCTTATATACGTTTGACGAAACTAACAGATTCCACAGAACCCACTGATCCCACAAATGAAAATGAAATACAGCAATGGAAAATACACTGATAAGAAATACAGGTAAAACGCGTTATAACGCGATGCTCGGGTCCAGAGAATAGCATCACGATATAAGCGGGATCGCGTTAAGAAATTTTTCGAAAAACTTCCCCATAGAAAATGTGCATTAAAATTTCATTGTCATCAGTTTTAACTAAGCTCTTGATCTTATACCGTTTGTTTTGTTCGCCGGGTTTCATCAGACATCAAATATACTTCAGTTTTAAATTGTACACATGCAAATATGGCGGAAAAGGTGCACGGTGAAGTTAAGGCCACATTCAACTCAGTGCTGGGATTATAAATTTGCTAGGGATACAAATAATCGTCTTTTCCGACAGAATGTATTTAGAACGTTAAAAGAGAAGTCACCTTAAATGAAAAAATGGGAGTCGCGTTATAACGAATCCCGTTATAATGGGTTTTACCTTTACATGCATTAAAAATTATCGTCTAGCACATTTTACTTTCTTAGCTTTTGATCGGCTACATATGAAGAATACAAATAGACTCTAGAGCATGAACACAATATCAAATACTTACAACAATTTAGACCAATATGTACAAACTTCCTAGTTGGTAGTCACAGTCTCTCAATATATGTAGCCATAATGAATATATTTCAATTAAATTTTCAAAGAGCAATTTTGTTCTTCAGTTAAAAAATTCACATATAATGGAAACATCAGGAATATATAGTAAAAAAAAAATCGATTATCCGATTTTCGATTATCCAGATTATTCGTTCCTTTTGATTACAACATTGTGCCCCGAAATTTTAACTTTGTTAATGTCTACATGCATCTATAAATATAACTAATTTGCTGATCATTATCCTAACATAGAACAAAATAATAAAAATCATATCTAGTATAATATCATGCAGTCATAATTATAATACTTTATGAATAACTAAATTATGTTCTCCAAATAACAACAAGTATCCTTCGAAGGTACCGACGCCCTTCATGGTGAAAAGGATTTCCATGACTTGCAGATACGACCATTTCTTTTTCCGTTCGACTGTCGATGTTTTGAAACTATCACTGTTATTCTTCAGTAATATCAAGATTTTCAAATTAGCTGCTGTGGTGCAATATTTGATGTCAGCTTGGCATCATTTTAAGTTAGAACAAAGTAAACACGATTAGGATTTTACATTTCAATCGTTATCAGCTGTATCAAAATTATGCATTTTCATCGCTACCGTTTTCTGAAAGAATACAAATTACTGAAACAAATTTAACATAATTCTTCATATTGATCATCCCCTTGCCGTTCGCGTATATCGGAATAAAACAGGCCACATAGATGGCGTTAGTATAAATACAAGATCTAACACTTTTTTAAATGTCACATAAAACTTACAATCATTTCCCCGTTAAGCAAGTGAGCAATTAGTTTGACCAAAGTGTATCATATATTTATTATAATTTATTATTTGCAGTTACATATTCATCAAAGGTTACAGTATTTGGTATTTCGTGTAGAGGCCATTTCTGAAACTCGCTTATACCTCATTTAGGAAATCGTTCCCTTAAGGAGATCTCGCTTTGCTCTTCAATATTGTAATCCCGATTATGATATTATTACAATTTTCTTACGTATGTATGTATGTATGTATGTGTGCATGCGCACATATACACCAACATTATAATAGATTTTTCTTTACTAAGAACAATGCATGTATGGAAGAAAGAAAAGGTTATGTTGGGAAGCAACAAGAACTTGAAAATTCGAATTCCTTGGTGATATTCTGACAATACATACATATACAGGGCGTTGATAAATATTTGCAGACAACATCCATCATTACCCCCTGCGATATACACAAGAGACACTTGTACGACGTAAGGAAAGACCAACGGAGCATTCAACAGTAGCTCTACCCAGTGTAATATATTGTTCTCTCTAATACACACTTTCAAAATATAAACTGAAAAGTATACACTGCATTCAGCATTAGGTATGTCTTACACCTACCAAACTATTATACCAATGCATATAACTACATAGCCTAAAAATGTCTTGTAGATACCATCCATCACTAGACCCATTACATATTATTTATACACATTTTACAATAAACACGCATAAAGACTTTCGAAAATAATTGCAGGCACCATAATATCGCTAGCCCCGTCCCATACTCCCATCTACACAATTAAAGAGGCACTTGAGCATCGTAACTAAAGATGAATATAATATCCACACGTACAGTATAACAGTACAATTGATCATTCCAATGCGTAAACAACCTATATAAATAGGTCGCGACATCATCTATTACTAGGCCCATCATATACGCTTTCTGCTTCTGAGTGACACAGACGCACATGGTCTAAATAAATACAGATAAATAAAAACCGTCATTAGGTCCATTCTATATTGTATCTGACACATGGTCTAAATAAATACAGATAAATAAAAACCGTCATTAGGTCCATTCTATATTGTATCTGACACACGGTCTATATTGTATCTGACACACGGTCTAAATAAATACAGATAAATAAAAACCGTCATTAGGTCCATTCTATATTGTATCTGACACATGGTCTAAATAAATACAGATAAATAAAAACCGTCATTAGGTCCATTCTATATTGTATCTGACACATGGTCTAAATAAATACAGATAAATAAAAACCATCATTAGGTCTAAATAAATACAGATAAATAAAAACCGTCATTAGGTCTAAATAAATACAGATAAATAAAAACCGTCATTAGGTCTAAATAAATACAGATAAATAAAAACCGTAATTAGGTCTAAATAAAAACAGATAAATAAAAACCGTCATTAGGTCCATTCTATATTGTATCTGACACATGGTCTAAATAAATACAGATAAATAAAAACCGTCATTAGGTCCATTCTATATTGTATCTGACACATGGTCTAAATAAATACAGATAAATAAAAACCGTCATTAGGTCCAGTCTATATTGTATCTGACACATGGTCTAAATAAATACAGATAAATAAAAACCGTCATTAGGTCCATTCTATATTGCATCTGACCAATAGAAATAATTTCCGTCTTGACATAAATACTACACCCAGCAACCGATACACATATGTACACATCCTGAATAAAGTCATATAGCTCAAATTCAACGTCAAGCCCGTATATATATATATATATATATATATATATATATATATATATATATATATATATATATGTGTGTGTGTGTGTGTGTGTGTGTGTGTGTGTGTGTGTGTGTCCGACAAACCCACAAAGCACACACCCTTAAAAAGCACACTGACGTCATCCAGCTGCAAGATAATATGCATATCATTGATGCACACATCCTTACACCCTTATAAAAGACAATATTAGTGCATGTGATCATCATACACTTATGATTTCATCTGATTGTTTCTGTCTATAAACAGGGTTAATGGGTCATGTCGTCACGTTTGTTGATCATCAATATTGGGTTCCTTGCGATTTTAAATTCACTTCTTTCTTTCCCTGTTTATTTCTGACTGGAGACAAATAGAATTTGCCTGTTCATATGACAGATTATTCAAGACCATCAACAGGAAGACAACGGCTTCTTTGTACAAGACATACTCGGCGTAATAAACAGCACAGCTACGACAAAAAAAGAAAGTGAGATATTAATTGGACTAATTTTTGTCAAAAATTATGTACGATATACGAATGCAAAATTGAGAAACAAAAATTGCATAAAGGTACATTTTTCAAATGTGCAAAAGTGAACATTAGGGCATTTATCTTTATTTAGTACCACTGCATTAGGATCTAAGGGCCTTGCCGAAGTCACCTGAATTAGTCTGCTTTTTGTAATAAAACGCACACATTTTTGTATGCAATTCGGGTATTGCTCGTGAGAACTGGTGAAACTGGTATGTGGCCCTTCCAATAACATATCGAATTTTAAGAAAATTCTTTCTAACAATTAATAATTTTAATAAGAAATTATTTTCACCCAGGTCTCTTGATTTCTCCAAATGACGAAGAAAATTGCTATTAGTTTTCTTCATTGCTAATTGACCATCAATACGGCAATCTGGGCTATATTATTTTACTAACTACTTAAGCATGTTAACCCCTAAAGAAAACTATCATTATTTTATTTAGTTGCGCCTGACTTACTTGCTTGAATCTTTACAAAATAGGCCTGTCAGTCTCGACTTCCTGCCTTCAAGCGGTTTCAGAGTGTACCAAAAGCTGAAAATGTCCCTGAAAATATTGATTAACCAAATGCATATGTATCTACTTCTGAAAATGAACAATGTAAAGAAAAAGTGGCATTTGGTATGAATTAGACATGGTACAATCTTACTTTCATGCAATTGCTTCTTTATATCTCATATATTTATTTTTTAAATTCTAACTTCACAGAAGTTGCTAAAGGTGGCATTTATAAGAAAATACTAACGAATCCTAAAATGTAATTAATAGTTGGTGTGATTCCATTGGAAACCAATAATTACTGACATAACAGAGCAGCGTTCGTCAAATTTCATATTTACTATGTTGTTAGGGAAAATCACTAGATCATGTTTA
>JAECUM010035387.1:0-23528 GCA_016617855.1 Megalonaias nervosa
TGCGATATGTTACAGGGTAATATATTGAAACAAACCTCCACCAAAGGTCATGCAATAATTCGTAAGAAAAATAAAATGTTTAACAAAATTCAAATTTGGACCCATTTTTGGTACCCCTCAGCCTGCTTGGTCTAATAGGTTTTGCAAAATTCCAAGATCCACTCGTGCAATTCTTGTGTAATTAGTACGAATTGTTTTGAAATTGTTGTGAATGTAAGGAAGGATAACAATAACAAATCGTAGTATCGAGATGTATCAAATTCGTTGCTCAAAAGATAAATCCATAAATGCAACATATTAATATATCACAAATATGTACCAAGAAGAGGTTACCGTTCATATAACACTATGAACCGGTATATTTATCTAAAAAAGAAAACAGGATTACCGTTCATATGCCACCATGAATTGACATATTATATGTACAAAACAGGATTACTGTTCCTATAACACTTTGTTGTGATATACTATATGTACAAAAACAGGAATACCGTTCATATAACACCATAAATTGACAAACTATACGTACATGAACACAGTTTATACAGTACTTTGAACTTTGAAACTGAATCAGGTTATGAGTAGTAGAACACGAAATCAGTTTTGCTATACTTATGAATAACACATATGCCAAACTCCATTAGTGTACGTATGCGCTTCAATGCCATAAGGAAGGAAAGTGCAAAATAATGGCACCTGATTTAGTGAAGGTGAAAGAAAATTATCCTTACCATGTTTTCTCTGAATGAACTCACAAGTTGCTTGAGTCCAATATTTGTTAAAATTTGAGCCATAGGATCCTGACATTCTGAAAATGACAATAAAACACCCTGTGTAGGTACTTTTTAAAGCCTGAGCCTCGACTAGGCTGATGAAGGGAAGTGAGCTTTTAAGGAAATGCGTATATGAAGCAGATAATGAAAAAATTTCAATAGAAGTCAATAGTCCAACAGGTTTAGTTTTGCAGGTCCATTATGACTGTCCGGCCGAGTAGCCATATTTGAACATTGCGTCTGTGGAACTGGGACTAATTCTAACAGAATGATCTCATGAATCGGTCACAGCGTCATCACAGTTTAAATGTGCTTTATTCTGTGAAACATGTCAAATCACAGAATCCTACACCGCGAGATGTGGAAACACTAAACAGACGAGGACAGTTCCTGTTTGCTTTCGCATTTTGCATAAATGGACGCAGCGATGTGCTCCTCATTCCCGCTGATGTATTTAGTAGGCATAACTTGGTATATGTGTGTGTGTGTGTGTGTGTGTGTGTGTGTGTGTGTGTGTGTGTGTGTGTGTGTGTGTGCCCAAGCATTCATTATACACAATGTGTGAATCTCCAATCCTAGCACTGGAGAACACTGGATGTATCTTGTTACACAAATGGTGAGAAAAATTGTTCCTTTCGCAGTACTGTGTACACTTAATTGACAAGGTGATGACAACAGAGAATGAAGCAGCTTCCTCAGTTTGAATCAAGGAAACTTACTTTGTCATAGAAATGTAATATAAAGCGTTATGTATCCATATCGGATCCGTACAATCACTAGCATCTCTCATTACAAAAATATTTGAAAGGTACAATTCATCAACATGTCTTAACAAGCACAATTAAAAACAAACATGAAACAAAATAGTTACCATCATCACTATCGATAGGTCTTGGAAAGTTGCTCGCCATTCTTGTTCTCCGACGTGACCATGTGCAAGTTCAGGAAGACTGTGTACGTCACGTGAAGTTAGGGTTGCACAGTACGATGGAGCGATGGAGCGATGGTAATAAAATATTACACGATGGAGCGATGAAGCGATGCGATGACACGATGAAGCGATGCGATGGAGCGATGAAATTACCATCGCTCCATCGCTCCATTGCATCGCTCCATCGCTCCATCGCATCGCTCCATCGCTCCATCGCATCGCTTCATCGCTCCATCGCCATGTGAAATACTACGCGATGGAGCGATGGAGCGATTGGCCCTAACAGGACTCCATAGAAACCCGAACAGGTCCTAGTAGAGACGCTGACAAGCCTTTTATACCTCCCGCGGAATTCTGCAGAATTCTGCACTTGGCAGGGAAAATTCTGCGCTTGGCAGGGAAGATTCTGCCGTCCGCTGGGTAGCAACCGCAGGGAAAAATTCTGCGAGCGCGCGCTTGCAGTGGCAACCGTACTCTCCTACCGACAGCAACAAAACTTCACCCAAATTAAAAGTTGTAACTAAAACCTATGTAACCCAGAGTGTTAGTTAAGTGTGCATAAAACGAATTTATTTCTCAATGGTCAAAATTTGCAATATGAATAAATGTTCTATCTAAAGTGGATGAGGTCGTAAGCGACCCATAACTATTATTAGAGATAACGACAGGAGTATACCAAATGTGCCGAAATTGGAAACGAGGCTAGTTACAAATGTACTTCTGGCATAATAACATCGTGAAGTTAAGGAGTTAAATGGAGGATCCATGATCAATGTATATGGCAATATTTGAGTTAACCCAGAATGATACCAATCATCATTTGATATTGAATAACAGTAGGTATTAATGAATAAATTAATATTGTCTGTCAAGGTTGACAACACCCACCCACCTAGCTACGATGTCGTAACCCCCCATCTATATCTATGAGGTAGAGACAACAGTATTAGGACGACCCCTAACTCTGCTTTACCACCGAAAGCTTTACGATGAATGACCTTAATTTTGTAACTGTTTGTAATTGTAAAATTTTTTTTTATAGGCTAGATTTCCTGCCCATTACAATATATATATATATATATATATATATATATATATATATATATATATATACTATATATATATATATATATATATATATATATATATATATATATAGATATATAGATATATAGATAGATAGATAGATAGATAGTTAGATAGACACTTCTTCATTCTAATATATCAAGTGCACCCTAATTTCTTCTGCCAGTACAAAATTTCTCTGCAACAGTAAATTATATTCTGCTACACGTTGCAGGCACTGTATAGTGGAAAACAATAACCTGATTTCAAAAGAATATGTCCTCTGTAGCCAGGAATGTGTTTTGTAGTATAGCTACAAAAAATAATATAGGCCTAACTAACTTCACTTTCTTGGATTAATATTCAACGAATTGCACATAGTGTATGGCTTTTATGGTAAACTAAGCAAAAGTCATTGGGGATAGAAGCTGTGACCTACATCCGGAATAATAAGGAAATAGCCCTATAATGACACTTCTTTTCATGAAACTGTTTCACTCTTATTAATATTCTTGATGCTTTTTCAGTGTAATTGTAGATCTAAATGTCTCGAGTAAAGAAAAATGATACAATATATAATGATCTATTAATATCTGGAATCAAGCGGTATTCATTCCGTATAAAACAAAATGTTACGAATATGTAATTTAATTACTTGTGTGTTAATTTTAAATTCTTTTTTATTTTATTTTTGTATCATTACATTTTATTGTAATGATTATTTTCAGGAGATCTGATATTTTTGAAAGAGATATTATGTTTATATAAAACGTGGTATGACTCGCATAAGCACGATTTTATCTTGCTATGGTTTGTCGATTTAGTAAACACTACGCGAAAACGATTGGTTATTGCCAAGGTCATTTTCTGGCCCACGTGTAATTGCATTGTTTACTGCGCTATTTGATAATGAAATAACCACGCGTTCCCTCGTGCGCGCCTGAAATGACGTCTTAGTTCAGTTTAAAAATACTCAGATCCCCGTGAAATAGTCAGTCGTATAATATATATTCAAGAAGAAGGATATATTTCTATTAGATGCCGTAAAGAGTTGTATTTTTACATCTTTGGAGCTCGAGATGTTTTATCATAGATGACAGCTTGTTCAGAAGTTCATCTATTTTTTAGAATATAATAATTTATTCCCTGGAGAACTATACAAGTGATTCCTGTGTATAAAAGTTTTAGGACAAAGACATTAAGTGGAAATTTATTCTAAATTGGAACATTACAAGTTGTGGTTCAACGTGGAACTCTTGACATTCGTACAAAGACTTCACCTGACGTCATCATCCTCCATCTTGGGACGTCATCAAGATTCGAACCTGGATTCAGTTAAAACTATTTAGTGATAGGACTTGTATTTCTTCAGTTCTAGGATAAATGTTTGGATTGTCGTCACAAACTGTAAGTCCTATTTTCTATTTTCACCTTTTCACCATGTTTTCTAGGGAAATGAAGTATTTTTGTTAAAACTTACAAAGCTTGTTGGTTTCACTCTTTTCTTTTGTTACTTTTGAACGAGCCTATACGTAGCAAAAAGAAAATTGGGTTGCTCGTCCTTGGGATATTTGAATTTGGCTAAAATATTTCAGAAAATTGTTTTTTGAAATTTAAATTCCCCTAGTTTTAAATCCCAAGTACTATTTTACATTTTGTTTGAAATCTTTAGTGAAAACAACAGGCTTTCATTCACAATATCATCGAAAGTGGAAATATGTCTTTCTAGTCCAACTCAGAAGCAGCTGGATAGTCTGAAAAAAGATGAGTTGCTTGAACTTTCCAGAAAGTACGATCTTTCTGAAGCAAAATCTTCCTTAACGAAAGAAGAAATTAAAATTATTTTGATTCAATATTTGGTAGAGAAAAATGTTTATGATTAAAGTGTTTTGGCTTCGGTCAGTAAGTCTGTATCAGACTCTGACATAAAAGTAATGGAATTAAAAATGAAATACAAGATGGAATAGGAGTTAAGGAAGCTCGAGCTTCAGAAAGAGGAAAGGGAGAAAGAAAACAAATGCAATTAGAAGAGAGAGAGAGAGAGAGAGAGAGAGAGAGAGAGAGAGAGAGAGAGAGAGAGAGAGAGAGAGAGAGAGAGAGAGAGAGAGAAACAATTGCGGTTGCAATTTGAAGAGAAGCAATTGCAATTACAATTTGAAGAGAAGGAGAGAGAGACAGGAGAGGGAGAAAGATAAACAAATGAAATTACAATTTGAAGAAAAGGAAGAAGAGAGACAGGAAAGAGAAAATGATAAACAAATGAAATTGCAATTAGAAAAGAAGGAGAGATAGATAGGAGAGGGAGAAAGATAAACAATTACAATTTGAAAAAGAGGAGAAAGGAGAGACAGGAGAGGGAGAAAGATAAACAGTTACAATTTGAAAAAGAGAAGGATGAAAGGGAATTTCAAATTAGAATGAATGAAATGAAACTGGCAAGAGAAAAGCACGATTCCACTTCACGTACAAATTCAAGTTTTGACATTACAAAAAATATTAGGTTAGTTCCCCCTTTTTAGCGAAAAGGAAGTAGTCAAATATTTTGTTTATTTTGAAAAAGTTGCCGAAAATTTGAAATGGCCAAGGGAGCATTGGACTCAATTATTGCAATGTGTACTTTTTGGAAAAGCCCGAAATATCTATGCATCCTTGTCAGTACAACAGAGTTCTGACTATGATTTGGTTAAGGAGTGTATCTTAGGGGGTTATGCATTAGTCCCTGAGGCTTATCGGCAAATATTCAGAAACTATAAAAAAGAACCTGGACCAACTTATGTTGAATTTGCAAGAGAAAAAGAACAGTTATTTGAGCGATGGTGCTTAGCCGAGAAAGTTGAACATGATTATGAAAAAATCAAACAACTTGTGTTACTTGAAGAGTTTAAGAACTGTATCACTAATGACATTAAGAATCATCTTGAAGAGCATGAGATTGAAACCTTGGAAAATGCTGCTCTTGCTGTTGATAAGTACTCATTAACTCATAAAGCTCCTGTTGTACGCAAATCTTTCACTCAGGAGTCTACTGGTAGAAAGGTATTTCAGCCCAATACGACTCCTCCAAAAACTCAGTCTGGCGCAACTTCTAAAATCAAGCTTCTGATAAACTTGATTCAAAATCCTTGTCTATTCCTACGTGCACCTATTGCAAGAAAAAAGGACACGTCATTTCTGATTGCTTCAAATTGAAATACAGGCGTCAGAATCAAGATAGACCTATCCCAAATGCTCTTATTTCTAAGAGGTCAAGGTCACGGTCATGTATTGAAAGCAATACATTTGTTGGGTCTAATAAACCCCAGTCTGATTTTATTACGGAGAATTATGAACCATTCTTGTCGAAGGGTTCTATATCACTCTTGGGTGATTTGGCCAATCCTATCCCTTTTAAAATTTTAAGGGACACAGGAGCTTCTCATAGTCTTTTATGACCAGGTACTTTGCCTTTTTCTGATAAGTCTTCCTCTAATGAGAGTTATCTTATTCAGGGAGTGGAGTGCGGCTTTATTAATGTTCTTCTCCATTGTGTATATTTGTCATCAGACGTAGTCTCAAGACCCGTGACAGTCGGAATAGTGACTTCTTTACCTGTTCAGGGCATCGATTTATTACTAGGCAACGACTCAGCTGGAGACAAGGTTGTGGTTAATCCACTTGTAACTGACAGGCATTCTTTGGATCAGAGAGTCGCTCCTATTGAAAAAGAATTCCCTGATTTATACCCAGCTTGTGCAGTTACTAGAGCTATGGCAAAGAAAGCTCTTGATAATGATTTTGATGAGGTAAATATTCCTTTAGCTGACAAATGTTTTGGTCAGGCTTTTGAGGAGGTCACTTTTACTTCTAATTTGGATCAATTAAAAGGTATTGATCACAGTGATCCTCTTTAAAATACTCATTCTCTTTTATCTAATCAGGATGACAAACGACAATCACTTGTCGTCGAACAGGAAAAAGATCCTGAGATCTCCTGTTTGTTTCAGAGGGCCATTAGTGAAATTAAAGCTACTGAAGTACCTGTCTATTCTTTCATTAAAAATTGAATTCTTATGAGAAAATGGAGACCTCCCGAGGTATCTGCTAATGACGAGTGATCAGTAAACTATCAGATTGTAGTTCCAAAATCTTACAGACAGTAAATACTTAGTTTTGCCCATGAAACTCCTCTGGCTTTTCATTTAGGGATAAATTAAACTTATCACAAGATGTTGACTAACTTTTATTGGCCAAAAATCAAAAGTGATGTTCGTAAATTTTGTAGATCTTGTCAAACTTGTCAAATGGTAGGAAAACCCAATCAGAAGATACCTAAGGCTCATCTGCAACCTATTCCTGCATTTGACGAACCATTTAGCAGAATTATGGTAGACTGTGTTGGTCCCTTACCTAAGATCAAGTCAGGTAACCAATATTTGTTGACCATTATGTGTGCGTCAACAAGATTCCCAGAGGCGATTCCTCTGAATAATATTAAAACCAAAACCATAGTAAAAGCTTTGATAAGGTTTTTTACTCAGTTTGGCCTTCCCAAATCTGTCCCATCAGATCAAAGGTCAAATTTCATGTCTAGAGTTTTCCAGCTTGTTATGCTTGAATTTGACACTCAGCAATTCAAGCCAAAAGTGAAACTATGGTTTCACAAACTTTACTTGAGAGAACATTTGACTTTTGTAATAGAGTTCATTCTCTCTTGCTCATTCATCCAAGTTTTCTTCAAATTCGATTTTATGGCCCTTACAAAGTAAAGAAGAAAATGAATGAGTTAAATTATAATAATAGTACTCTGATCTAAATAAATTAATGGAGTACCAGTATAATGAAAGAGATAGCCAAGTAAATTATGCAATTAATTTAATTGTACCTGTCCCACCAACTGAGGATTTAAGTGAAGAAATTCAATTGGACACTGTTGATCTTGGAGCAACAAATCTTCCGAATTCGGAAAGTATGAAAGATGTGGACCAGAAACTTTTACATTTACAACAACAAGAAAGGAATGAACTTAAACAGTTATTATTCGAATATGAGCACTTGTTTCAAGATATTCCTACAAGGACAAACAAAATGTTTCATGATGTTGAAATTGTAGATTCAAAACCTGTGAAACAACACCCATACAGGATGAACCCTCTCAAACAGGAATACTTGAAAAAGGAAATTCAGTATTTGCTGGAGAACGATTTCATAGAGCCCAGTAAAAGTGATTGGAGTTCACCATGCATACTTGTTCCGAAACCAGATAAAACGTTCCGTATGTGCACTGATTATAGGAAGGTGAACAGTGCGACAAAAACAGATTCATTTCCATTACCAAGAATCGATGATTGTATTGATAAAATTGGAAATGCCAAGTACGTCACCAAATTTGACCTTCTGAAAGGATTTTGGCAAATTCCACTTACGGAAAGAGCGAGAGAAATTTCGGCATTGTGACTCCAGATGGACTCAATCAATATAAAGTAATGTCGTTCGGGATGAAGGGTTCCCCAAGTACGTTTCAACACTTGATGAATATGATTACCTCTGCTCTAGATAATTTTGATGCTTACATCGATGATGTCATCATCTACAACGACACCTGCAAAGAACATCTAGCCACGATTCGGAAATTCTTTGAAAGACTCACTGGTGCAAATTTGACAATCAATTTATCTAAAAGTGAGTTTTGCCGTGTAACTTTTCTAGGACATATTGTGGGACATGGTCAAGTTAAACCTATATATGCTAAGGTCAAGGCTATCTCTGATTTCCCTGTGCCTGTCAGTAAAAAGCAACTGATGAGATTTTTTGGTATGGCCGGATACTATCGAAAGTTTTTTTCCAATTTTTCTAATATTGCTGAACCTCTGAAAAACTTGTTAAGTAAGAAAAACAAGTTTCTTTGGACTAAAAAATGTCAGGAAGCTTTTAATAGGTTAAAAGCCATACTCAAAAGTACGCCGGTTCTCACAGCTCCAAATTTCAATCAGTCTTTCAAATTATCTGTGGATGCAAGTGATGTTGGGGTTGGAGCAGTATTGATTCAAGAAGATAGAAATGGTGTTGATCACCCAGTGTGCTATTTCTCTAAGAAATTAAATAAGCACCAAAGAAATTACTCAACAATCTAGAAGGAATGTTTGGCTTTAATATTGGCATTACAACATTTTGAAGTTTACATTAGCTCAGCTCCTCCTCCGGTTGTTGTGTTTAGTGATCACAACCCCCTTACTTTCATCCACAAGATGAAAAATAAAAATCAAAGATCATTAAGGTATAGTTTGTTTTTACAAGAATAAAATCTTGACATCAGACACATCAAAGAAAAAATAATTTAATTGCAGATGAACTTTCCCGTGTATAGAAATATTATTTCATGTATACTTTGTATAATTCATAAGAGTTCTTCTTATGTAATTTTCTTTACTTCATGTATAGTTTACATATGGTAAACAAGAAAGCTTTATTACATAAATCTTTCTTTTTTCTTTGTGGGGTAAGTGTTACTAATATGTAATTTAATTACTTGTGTGTTAATTTTAAATTCTTTTTTATTTTATTTTTGTATCATTACATGTTATTGTAATGATTATTTTCACGGGATCTGATATTTTTGAGAGAGATATTATGTTTATATGAAACATAGTATGACTCGCATAAGCACGATTTTATCTTGCTATGGTTTGTCGATTTAGTAAACACTACGCGAAAACGATTGGTTATTGCCAAGGTCATTTTCTGGCCCACGTGTAATTGCATTGTTTACTGCGCTATTTGATAATGAAATAACCACGCGTTAAAGTTCATTACTTCCCGTTCCTGAGTTTGTTTTTTTTAAAAAAACAAAAACAAACACCAGATGGTCCTTTTCAGGGCCCCCCATCTTTCTTGAAAAGAGACTATTCAATGTTTGCCAAAATCAATTAAAACTCAAAATCTTTTTCCCCATGATGGACGTGTGTGAGTGCGTAACTGTAGGTCCTTATTACAAAAATTAAAACCAAGAGACACTTACGTTTTTCTTTCTGATATATTCTCTGGTACAAATTCAAAATCCAATTTTCACAACACATCACTTTAAAAAATTCATTTTTCTTCTTCTTTGTCTTTTCACTCTCTCCTTTTCTTGAATTTCTTCACTGTCACAGGTTTTTCCTCTTCTTCCTCACTTTCTTCTCGTCTTCTTTTCTTTTCTATCTTCTCTTTCTGGACGTGTCTGGGTTCTTCCTTTTCGGAAGGTACTTCTTCTTCGTGTTCGGAACCTCTCTCTACCTTCTCCTTCTGTTGTTTCTTAGGGCAGTCTGAAGACCAATGTCCTTTCTCTTGGCAATGATAACAAGTATCTTGACCTTCGTCTCTTTTGACGCTTGTCTGGCTTTGACGTTGTGGACGTTTAGAAGACAAATGCCCTTTCTTCTGACAGATATAGCAAGTATCTTGACTTTTATCTCAAAAGGAGGGGGAGTAGAAGAAAACCTTCGTATGACACCTCGCAAAGCTCTGTTCAGACTTTCGATCTGTGTTGGCTCTTCCATCGTTCTGGTAGGATTGAGAGTGAAATGAATACTTTGAGGGAAGGCACTGACCCTTTATATAGGGAAGACACTGACCTTACATTGATATATAGGGGACCATGACGTTTAAAATGTAGTCATTTGACTTTTTGCAATCAAGATGAAACGATCGCATCATTTCGTGAAGAAAGGAGAAGAAAGTAAGAGGCAGAAGCGTGACCTATCGCCTCGCGAGGTAGCTGAAGTCTTGGCTCAAATCCATGCCAGCGATTTCGAAAATGACATGAGTGAGCCAGAATCCAGACCTGGAGAGTCTATGTACCCAAAGTCCACCACCATTAATTCCTGAAAAGTACTACCACATTAGAGAGAAGAATAAAAGCTCCTCTAGAAAATTTAGAACCACAGCCTACACGTATACGGTGAAGTTTAAACGTGCCGTTGGAGAAAGCAGAAACGTTCATCACCGATTGTGGGATTCTTTTTTAACCACACTGAAAAGGAAATGTCGAGCCAACGAAGACGATCGCTTGACACTTTCTATTTATCACGGCAGTCTGATGTCTCCCGTTTGGATCGAGTTTAGCAGGCCATCAGAATTAACACCTTCCAAAGTCATTGACAAGATTCAACATGTGAGCAATCCAACGACAAGTTTCACATCAAAGATGGAAAAGCGATACTGTACATGGCTCACGTTTCTCTTTCCAAAGGAACCGGACGCAAAAAGGTGTTATTGGCAGACGGCCTTCGTAGTACCAAAACGAGTATCGTCCGAATTAACAACCCTCAAGACAAGATGTGTTTAGCCAGGGCCATCGTGGTGGGACGCACGTATGTCGATACGAACGACACGGCAGAATGGAAAAGAGCCTGGAAAACTATTCAACGATCGGACCGAGGCAAACAACGAAAGGAAGCAGCACTCCTGTACAAGCAAGCGGGGCTATCTAAAGACACACCCTGCGGCATTCCTGAAATGCAAAAATTGCAAGACATCTTAACTCCACGCTACACATTGAAAGTACACTCTCAAGAAGTGCCCGGACCTCTGTTGTTTCGAGGCAAAAATTTCAAAGACGGAAAATACATTCACGTCTATCATCACGAAGAACATTTCGATACTATTACCACTATCACCAGATTCCTGAGATACTTTATTATTGTGAGAAATGTGACTATGGGTATAACAATCGAGAGCAACACAAGCATTGTGGATCGAAATGTGAGGGATGTTTGGCCTGTAAACCCTGTCTTGACGAAGGACAAAAACGAGTGCATTGCTCAGCTTGTCACTTTTGTCAGTCCTACCTGTTAACAACAACATCTGAAGACGCAAGGTTCACAGCGGGAAAGTGCTTGTAAACTCCTGAGATTGTGCCCTACTTGTAGACAAGGCATACGTGCCAATAGTACAAAGGCACACTTATGTCCAGGAAAGAAACGATGTCACATTTGTCACCAAATCGTGGACTTGAACACGAATACCAAAAATACCAACCCTAACAGGAGGAGGAGGAAGATGACCAGAATAAGAAAGGGAATTTCATCTTTTTCGATTTTGAATGCATGCAAGAGACCGGCATTCACATTCCTAATATCTGCGTGGCTCATCGAGCATGCGAGAAGTGCATCCAAGAACCTATCTTTTGCCATTGCCCACACTGTATCAAGATTCCTGTAGGACGTGAAAAAAATCTTTCGGGGACCGAACACGCTGGCTGATTTTGCTCAATGGATCTCAGACCCCCATCGACGAAAAGTGGAGCCAAGAAGACATCGAAAGTTAAGGGCATTCCCATCGCTATGCCACGATGATGGCTCACAATTTCTCGGGATACGATGGACAGTTTCTTCTTAAATACTATACGGAACAAAGTACCGAACACCCATAAGTCACTTTGAACAGAGCCAAAATCATCTCCATGCAAGCGGGACAAGTGCACTTTAAAGATTCGATGAGTTACTTGGCCATGCCTTTGAGTCGAATGCCTAAAACATTTGGAATGACAGAAATGGCCAAAGGTTATTTTCCGCACTTTTCCAATACCGAAGCCAATCAACACGCCGTTCTGCCCCATTTGCCTGATGCTCACTACTAAGACTCCGACAACATTCACACCGAACAACGAGAAGCTTTCTACGCTTGGTACCACTCTCACGCCTCGGACCCCTTCGCCTTTCAGGAAGAAATGTTAAAGTATCGTCGTTCCGACCTGGACATTTTACAGCGATGCTGCGGAAAATTTCGAGAACAGTTCATGGAGAACGGAGTGATCGATCATTTGAAAAAAGCCTGCACCATTGCCAAAGCGTGTTCCTTAGTGTACCGCAAACGATTCATGCACGAGAAGACCCTGGCTGTCATACGCCCTCAAAAGACCAATTTTGTCAAACGTCAATACTCGGTCAAAGCCCTACGCTGGCTACATTACTTGTGCGACAAGGAAGACAAATGGATCCAACACGCCCGAAAAGGAGGAGGTGAAAAGACCATCTGAACGTATTCGGTGGATGGCTGGGACTTAGAAAACACTAAGATCGTGTACGAGTTTAACGGATGCTTATTTCACGGATGTCCGACCTGTTCCCCTCAACGGTACACTAAAAATCAGTTTTTACAACGTACCATGGAAGACTTGTACAAGGCCACTTGTCAGCGACGCTTATAGTGAGAAAAGCAAGGATATCAAGTGGTGGAAATGTGGGAACCCGAGTACGATCACCGTTTGAAAACCGATCCCGAGTTTAAACGTATCATGGAAAGTTACACGTTGGTGGCCCCTCTGAACCCGCGGGACAGTTTGTACGGAAAACGGACGAATGCCACTGTTTGCTGTACCATGACGACGAGGAGAAAGGAGAAGAAATCAAATACTTGGACGTGTGTTCCCTGTATCCTTACGTGTGCAAATATTGTCACTTTTCCGCAAGGTAACCACAATTGCTGACGGAACACATCGACCTGGACAATAGTCGACAATAATAAGGATTGATTAAATGAAAAGTCTTGCCTCCCACGAACTTGTACCATCCCGTTTTACCTCAGCATTGCCAAGGAAAACTGATGTTTCCCTTGTGCCGTACTTGTGCCGAAACGTGCAACCAAGACCAACCATGTCAAAACATCCAGGAAGAACGCGCCTTGACAGGAACGTGGGTCAGCATGGAATTGTTTAAAGCTCTGGACCTGGGGTACCAATTGTTAGAAGTGTACGAAATTTACAACTTTCCCGAGACAGAACAGTACCACAAGGGCGACGAGACTCAGAAAGGCATTTTCGCCAACTCCGTGGATGCCTTTATGAAACTGAAGCAAGAAGCCAGCGGCTATCCTTCATGGTGCCAGACTCCCGAAGACCAAAAGAAATTTAAAGAGAAATACTTGGAGCAGGAAGGCATCACTTTAGACCACATTGAGAAAAACGAAGGTCGACGATCATTTGCCAAAGTGATGTTAAATTGCTTGTGGTGCAAAATGGCACAACGACCGTGTTTACCCAAGACGGAGTATTTGTCCGATCCTTCCCGCTACTTCCAGATGATTCACGACAAGACCAAATACATGAAATACGTGCACGTCATTCCTGAAGACTTGATCCTGGTCAATTACGAAGAAGAACTGGACTTTGTAGAAGCCGACGAATTTGGAAATGTCATCATTGCGGCGTACGTGACAGCCCATGCTCGATTAGAATTGTACGAAGTTTTAGAACGGTTAGGAGCTCGTGTACTGTATTTTGACACGGACAGTTGCATCTACATCGATCGCCTGGGTCACCGGCACCATGACGTCGAAGGAGACCATTTAGGAGCCTGGACGGACAAGCACCCGAATGACAAGATTCTAAGTTTTTCTAGTGGCGGTCCCAAAAATTACGGTTACGAATACCGATACCCACAAGAAGAAGTGCACACCGAGTGTAAAGTGAAAGGATTGACTCTCAGTTATCGCACCAGTCAAGTGGTGAACTTTGGGGTATTGAAAGAAGCCTTGCAGTCTGGAGAGGATCAACATTTTAAAGTGATCACCTGCAAACCGCACAAGATTGTACGTTTAGCCACACAACAAATTGTCAGTCGACCTTTGGAAAAACTGTATCAAATCGTGTAACAGAAGCGAGTGCGACTTCCCAACCACTTCACTTTGCCGTACGGACACATTGGTATAAACAAATGGTTCCAAGACGATATCCACCAACAAGAAGGATGACTTAACAGAGCAAGAATCGATGGAGGGACCCACTGAGAACTCCAAGTTCAAACAATACAATTTTCCTGTCTTCTTGCCTGACTATTGTGATTGTGCCAGTCGATTGGAAACGTTTAAAAAAATGGCCCACGGATAGGGAAGGATTATCTACTTCGAATATTTTAGCTAGAACAGGATTGGTCTACTTGGGACCTGAGACTGGATTGGGATACGAAGTACAGTGTTTCAGTTGTGGTCTGAGTTTGCGTATGGATCGATGTATCTATAAAGATTCAGCTATTCTGGAACATACTCGATGGTCTCCTCACTGTCCTTACCTTTCTATGTCCTTTCCACCCATCACGCTGCTGTACATTTATGACGGAACCTTAGAGAAGGTAGTACCGTTGTCCAGGAAGACAAAAAGGAAGACTTCCAAAACTAGTCATAAAAAAGGAAAGATTTACAAGCTCGAGACTTCATTACGACTAGTATAAAGAGGGAAAACGTCCAGGACCGATAGTTCATTGTGACTACCATTGCCAAGCGAGAAAGATGAATCCTTTCAGAGAAGCACAAATGAAGTTCAGACAGGCACAATTCAAGTTCGGTGATTCTCACGTAGAGTGCGATGCTGTGCCTTGCGATGAGAGGGATGCCGTACTCTGTGACCTCAGCGATTCAGTATCACATCATTGGAGCTTTGCTATGACTACTACTATTATTACAATGCCTACCATGGAAAGTGATGATGTGCTTGTCAAACCTGATGGATTGCGAAAGCGATGCCACTTGTTATCGTGGACTCTTTACTGGTTTTCATGGTTAATGTCATCCTTTACGTGAAACCATGCGGATACCACCCTACGGATGTCATCCATGCCTGGGCAAACTACAGTACCCTCATGGAAATGAACATGTGAAAGAAGTATATTTGTTCCCTGTGCGTTTGTCTGTATACTACGACTTTGAAAGTCGATTCCAATCCTTCCAAGGAAAATTTCTTAAATATCTGGGAGGACCTACCCCCGAAGACTTAGCCAGAGCTGGATTTATCTACTTGGGCGAAGGGGATAAAGTCAAGTGCTTCAGTTGCGGTGTGTCACTTCACGAGTGGGAGCAGAAAGATTCCGCTTATCTGGAACATGCTCGATGGTCTCCGCACTGTCACTACCTACCTTTAGTGGGACGACCTCAGTGATCTTTTGATGGATACTTTACAAGAGAACATTTGTGGTTTGCCTGTGCAGTTGAGAGAACGCATTTACCGAGAGTTTATCAAAATACAAGTCCAACGCAAAGAACAATTGCATCCGTTAACGTCACCTATGTTGGAACCACTGGTACTTGAATGCTATAAGAGGACTGATCATTTGAAAGTTTTCTAATGGTCAGACATTGTACAACTGACCGAGGACCAGAAGACTTTGGTTGCTACTCATCCTACTTCTTACAAGCTAGCCATACTATACCGAATTCCATAGGAAGAGTTCGAGGGTTACCAAACTCTTTTACACGAACAAATCTTGGTTCAAGAGGAAACGTCTGTGCGACGTGTAGTATGTGAGTTAGTGACTAAACAATTTTGGTACGGTATTGAAATAAAGCCGTTTCTGTACAAAGAGTACATTTATTACCTCCGACAAAATGAGGTATATAAACTGGCAACCATGCCAAGACCTTTGTCATTACTGATACAACAATTGTCGTGGAAGGAAATCGACGACAGTATTCAGACTGTGGCGGATTACCAGCACTTTTTAAGAGAACTGTATCCAATGAATTTGGGTCGTCGTGTGGTGTGTGTCTTAGTGACTTCTTTTATGGGATTTCGTTTACCAGCCGATTCCTTGTGGGCTCTTTACGATCTGTACTGTGAGGTACCACCAAAAACATGAGGGTGGTACCTTTCAATGTACACGAGAGACTCATTCTGCTAAAAGCCTTGCGCTTTCATCTCGATACTTCTCGACCTCTACGAAAAAAAAAGATTCGTCAACTTTTAGTTACTGAAGATGTTCACGAAGATGTGTATGTAGCTTGTGACTTACACAATCACTGGCCAGATGTACGTGACTGGAAAAGTTTGGGTTTCGAGGCTTGGACAAAAGAAGGGGCAAACTATGCCCACGATTTGTGATCATAACTTCAAACTTTCAGTGAAAAATGTAACTTTTAAACCTGTGATAGCCACAGTGTCAGAAGAAGAAGAATCCGACACCGAGGAAAACCACCCCATTCAGTACAGGACCATCATTGGCATGGACATCCCCGAAGGCCATTCCTGGAGGAGTTCTGTGTGATTGTGCCAAGTGTAGATCCTCTAAGAACATTACACCTTCGTCAAGAAAAATTTTGTACAGTGACTTGTTTATATTCCACTATGATCGTTTTGATGTGTATTTTATCGATGTACTTAACCATTTGGCTTTTATGTAATTTTGTCTTTCGTGTTCAATTTTAAACATGTTTTGAAATAAACGTGTCCTGAACAAAAGTATAAAAACTCTTGTCGTGTCTGTCTTCCTTTCAAAAGTGACATTCCCTGCACCATGGCTACCTCTGCTGTCTATGCTCCCTCTTCCTCCACTTTCAAAGTCATAGACGAAAATTTAGATCGTGCCAGTTGGGAGGCCTTGTATCTTCGCCATCCCTTTAACATGCTCATTGCTGGACCCAGCGGTTCAGACGCAACCGAATTTGTCAAACGTTTGATCGAACATAAACATCATTTGATCGATCGTCCACCTCAACGTATCGTGTGGTTACAAACAGTGGCAATCGGCGTACAGCCTCCTGCGAGAATATCAAGGTGATTCCATCGTGTTTGTGGAAGGCATTCCTGGCGAAGATGACGGGATAGTGTCTGACCCCAATCAAACCCATCTGGTCATCTTCGACAACATGTTAGGAGAAAACGAAGAAGAAATTAAACTATGGCTTACGCGCAAAGGGCATCATCGTAATGCCAGTGTCATTTACTTCACCCAAAATTTGTTTCAACAAAGTAAAGCCCATCGCACTATCAGTCTCAATACTCATTACGTGGTCTTGTTTAAAAGCTCTAGAGATAAATCGCAAGTGCAAGTGTTAGCCAAACAATTAGGAACTCCTTGGCTGACACATGCGTACGACGATGCCACTCAAACCCCATACGCCTATATTCTCGTGGATTTAAAACGCACTACGCCGATTATTTGCGATCTGTTTCACCACTGATGCCAAGACGGAGGGCCTGTCGTATACACGTCCCCGTCGACTTAAAAAAATCTACAAAAAACTCGGACACTTTTGGTCTGTCTCACACATCATCAACATGACGTCCCTTCAGTCTCATCTTTCCTTCAGATTGATTCGTGCCTTGTACAGCATTAGTCACGAAATAAAATCCACAAATACGTGCTCGTGTCTTAGAAGCCAGTCTCAGAGAATTCTTGCGATGGTTTACGGTGACAGCACGTCAATTACTGCAAGGCATCTTTCACATTCCACATCAAACCAAACGCTCTTTTGACAGAAACAAAGTAGCCTTGACGAACTGGTAGATCCTCGTATCGACACTCAAACCAAAAAGCAATCATTCTGAAACCTGGAGGTAGCGGTTCTCTAGGAGGTGTCATCATTCACTCCAGCAGCAGTAGAGCTGAACAGACCACTTGGCTGAAACCTTATTTATAAAAAATAAAAGTTCCTACAGGGGGTTGAAAAAAAAGGTCAATAACATAAACCGAACCTCCTAACTTTTATTATTACCATATAGTTTGAAAAACGGATAATAAATCGTTTGGGTTAGCTCATTTCCGTTACTTTTTGTTGACGTATTTTTTTTCTTCAGATTTTTATGCGATTTGTTTACTCGCGGGTTACTCAATTTTTGTCGTTCAGCTCTACTGCTGCTATGGTTTTTATCCAAAACTTGTATCAAGTCCATTACGATATCTTGACCTTGGATCGTGTAAATTTATTGTTAGAAAACCAAAGGGAGCAGCTTGTGCTTTTGAAAAGAAATTTTTAAATTTATTCATGTCCATGTCCCCAGAACACCAAGTATAATAAATATTTTGCAGCGTATGATTATCTACTCCGTTGAACACAACTAAAACGTTACAATTATCCCTGATTACTTTTGGAATTTGTGTATATCTCTGTGTAACATAAATCACGTCTGTATTTTTATGTCTACCTCCTGAAAATATTCTAGCTGGATTTGATAGTTTGTCCAGCATAACATCATCATACACTACTAAATTATTAATGAATCCATCCAGATCATCTACGGATGGCGCTTCATCAATATCAGTAATAAAGTCTATGACATTATCTTCATGCAACAATTTTGCGTTTTCATTAAAATCTTTAAGTACTTCATAACATCGCTGATCATCTACAGATGGCGCTACTAAATATAATTTATCCCACTTCAGCCATCGCATTATTAGATTAAGCAATAATTGCGTCTTCCCACTTCCGGACGGACCTATTATAATCATTCTGATAGAATTCGGAAGCGCTGGATGGTGCTTTACTGGTTCTTGTTTTCGTGTCGCAGAAAAGTCAATTATATCCATATAATTAATAATATGAGTCTATATTGTGTTCGATGTAGAGCATCTACCGATACTACTGAATTAACGACAATAACAACAAAAAATAAAAAACATGCACTTACAGCAAGTGTGTGAAATTTGGCACCAAGAAATATAAATTTATTCCAACAAAGACAGGTGGGGGTGATATCGCTGCTTCGTTAGGAAAATTACCAGGAACTCCATGGGCTAAATATCCCGGTGAGAAACATATACCCGGATATAATTATTGTGGTCCTGGAACTCGTCTTGATATCCGACTTGATGATCAAGATCAACCAAAACCAGGAGAGTATCCAGTAAATAAGATTGATCAAGCGTGTCTCGTTCATGATGTCGCGTATAAAAGTAAGAATTTGCAACACCGACATCTCGCAGATGTGAAATTGATTCACGCGTTAAATTCTATACCTAATAAATCTCTCAGAGAAAAATTAGCTAGTTTCCTAGTAAAAACTGCTATGAAAGGTAAACTGGTACTAGGGGCTGGCACTTAATTATATAACTATCATAATGGAATCTGTTTATTATTCCCCGAGAGGATTTTGGAGAGGTAAGGCAGCGATTAGTAAACTCGCCGAAGCAGCAAAAGTTTCACGTAATATCGCTGCATCATGGTTAGCACGACAGGCAATATGGCAAATCTTCCTAAGTCCACCTAAAAAAATTCATTACGCGCATTTTGACGTTAGCGTTCCTAATGAAGTTCATCAAGCAGATATTTTGTTTTTACCACACGACACCATTAAAACACGTGGACGAAAATCACGCACATACAAATACGCGTTAACTGTCGTTGATGTTTCGAGTAGATATAAAGAAGGGGAGCCATTATCAACAAAGACAACATCTGAAGTTGCATCTGCGTTTGAGAGCATTTATCAACGTGGTGGTCTACGATGGCCACGGTTATTACAAGTTGATCCCGGTAAAGAATTTCTTGGAGTAGTATCATCGTTGATGAACAAGCACAACGTTAAAATCAGACGAGGACATACTGAAATTCATCGTGATCAGGCAATCGTTGAACGATTTAATAGAACACTTGCTGAGCGGTTATTCGGATACCAATATGCAAAGGAAATATCTACTGACCTCAAAGATAGATCTCGTGAATGGGTTGCAAGATTACCGAGTGTGATAGCTGCGTTGAATAATGAAATTACTCGTGCAACTTCCATGAAACCTTCTAATGCGATCAAAAAAATATATATATATACCAATACAACGACGTGAATCTTTCTCTCAACCAGTATTAGGTAATGTTACAGTTAGATATTTATATGAACCTGGCGAACTTGAAGGTGGTAAAAAAGAGCAACCGATCCTATCTGGAGCGTGACTACACATAAAATTTCTAGCGTGGTTAGATCCACTGGTAGACCTCCAATATACAGACTAGATTCTACAGCCCCTCAACGTGGATTTGTACGTGAACAATTGCAAGTAATTCCTGAGGATACGCAATTACCACCAAGTTCAATTTTGTAAACGTCCAGAACCTCGACGTCGATTACACTCAAGACAGGTCAGCATTACATTTTCACGTGTATGACCAAGATCACTATTAATTCTGTCTACGGTAAATTGTCTTGGATTATTATTCGAATATTGCCATAACATATTACAGTTGCAACTTGCGCAATGATTATTCTGTTGTTGTTTAGTTTTATAATAAATTCAGTATCAAGATCAAAATCACGTTTATTTTTTTTGTCACACTTTTTATAGCTGACTAATTTTTTATTGATATCGATATTGTTAGTGATTTCTTCAGTTATTACGTAATCTACAATAACTCTACGCAGTTGCGATATTCTCCTGACTCGAGATACGGCGAGATAGACTAAATTTGACCATTCGATCCGATCATCTACAATCTAGATTTTAGTATCAGTTATAGTTAATCCCTGCGACGAGTGAATTGTTATAGCGTATCCTAACGTCCAGGGCGATTTATCCATATTCAACGCGTTCTCGACGATATCAACAACAACCAACACGATATCATTCAAGACAAGATTCTGTATTCCACCACCAGGAATTTCAACATCAATATTCTGTCGTCGAGTATCTGAGGGGCGATAACATAATGGTACCGGTAGATCTGAAAACTTTTCTTTATGTAACGTAAATAATTTATCCTGTAGTTCATCACGAACTATCTTTCTACTTGCAACTATTAAATCAGCGGGATTCCATAAATTTAGAAAATTATTCATAGAAGTCTCTGGAATTACTCCTCGCATTATCTCACATTGTACTCTGTCTGGCTGAAGTCTGATTAACCTTTTAAATTCCTTCAGCGGTTCATCAATAGCTCTATGGTCATCATTTATTTCTTCATAATAATCTATGTTATTCTTCAGCCATTCATGTGGAGACTCTCCAACAAAGGGTGGTGGTTGACCATTATCGCCGCACATAATCACAGCAGTATTCTTCAATGACAACCAATCAAGAAATGTTTTTAGTGTTTCTAACGACACCGTGCATATCTCGTCCTATATAATATACTTAGGTATATATTTTTCACCCATCCGCGATGGAGTCCAGGTATCTCCACACCATCTAAAGAAACTATGATAAGTACATGATTTTACTCCTCGCTCTTTTATTTCTCTGGCGAGTTTATGTGTCGGTGTCAAAACAATTATATCTGAATTATTATTCATGAATAATTTAATCACACGTGTTGTTTTACCTGAACCACCGCATCCGTTAAGATAAACAGTTTTATGTCTAGCCGCAGGATCATATACAGATGGTGCTGATGATTTTGATATTTGATTATTATTTTTGTAATATATTTCCTTAATTTACACATCGGCAGATTCAGAATAACTAAGTATATTTTCCTGTTTTATTCTCCATGATCCCCATTCACCATTACCGAGTTTTAATAAATCTGTATATTTTTTATTTATGTAGAACGAATCCGTGGCGACTCTGACAGCATCACAAGGAAATTTATTTATCATAGACAATAGATTTATAGAAACATATGCCAACATAGATGATCTTAAATGAGTAAATTGTGGTGAGTCACCATCAAGATAATTCACAATTGTACCTAGTTTGGTTCCGTCTGACAAATAAGCATTACTCCGATTTATAAATGTATTTTTTCCGTTGTATCAGCTATTATAAAATCGAGTTCAGCATCGTCCATAATCAATCTTGTACAGTGTCTTTTATGATCATAGGCTCCTCCTTGAGTAAATTTACCAATTATCTTTCTACCAAGATCTTTTGCAAGTTTCTCATCATGCTCGTCTCTGCATTTATGTATATTATTAGTAATTTTAATAATATCATCTTCATTAAGATTAGGGAATTTTTTCCTGGCATCATTAATATTAAATCTATTTGGTTCTGGTAACCAAACTTGCTTCTGTGGACTATACGATATAATCGCCTCACTCACCTGTAAAGATATTAAAATTCCAACATCAAACATATATCGCAATAGTACTATTGGAACCCAATATTTTTCTGAAAAATGTCTTCCAAACCAAACATAAGTAATCGGATGGAGATTTTCTGCAAATTCGAATGATTCTACATGAGCAAATCCGGTTAAGTCAAAATCTGGTAAATGTCCGTTTATCGCAACCCTGGTCATCTTGTGTGATGGATGTCCGAATCTCTTAAAGTATTCAGAACATTCTCCGTATCCAAGAAAACTCCCGGGATAACACGCTACCATATCAACAGATATAACGTCATTACACTTATATTTAGTATTCCATAATCCCCCGTGTCCATATTCTACGCAGCTTTTCTTGACATCTTCAAGGAATTTCGATCGTGTTGATTTCCATAAATTTTTTTTCCTGAGCGAAATGAGCCGCTACAGATGGAACTGTAAAACAATTATTTAATAATTGTCTAACTTTGACATCGTCTGAAGTATATTTCAGCGCAAGATGTTCCATTTCTACATTAAGAGATTCTGTACGGTAAATATCGCCATTAGGCCGTACAAACTGATCGTAATGATCATATTCTGAACTTTGAAATAACCAAACGGATACAGGGTCACTTTTGCTGATATTTTTGATAAAATCAAATATATATCCATCATAAAATTTAACCGTTCTATCTCGTGGAAATATTGTTACTGCTGAGGTCCATGCGTGCGAAATATGATCAATAATATCTATCGGAGCTCCTCTTGATTTATATTTCGATTTGTATAAAATCTCTCCTGTCAGCGTTTTTACTGTTATTGGGAATTTTAATTTCTTTTCTAGCTCAGCGACATCTTTGATAGACGCTCCGGTATCTTTAACGAACTCTGCCCATTTGTTTATTTTTTTACGTCTTAAATCAGTTAAGCCATTACCACGTATCGCGTTTGTAAAATGTTCTGTAACTCGTTCAGCTACACAGTTTATTCTTGATATTTTCATCGGTTTGAGATCCGCAACATTAGGTTTATCATTCAGCGGAAATATTCCACATACAACTGCAGTTGCTGGATAA
>JAECUM010035388.1:0-21805 GCA_016617855.1 Megalonaias nervosa
CAATATTTTCCGTTGACTGCTTCATAGTTTGCTTCTGGGACTTGTGAGTTTGATATTTTGTTAGCACCAATATCCACGCCAGCATAAAATTTGGTTGCCAATCCATCCGTTGAACCAAATGTAGCAGTCTGATTACTATTTGCTTTAATCTTCAAATCGTGATATGAGTGGCTCTTCATGTATGTATGTATGTATGAATGTATGGTTGTATGTATGGTTGTATGTATGGTTGTATGTTTGCATGCATGTATGCACAGTCGTCAGTGAAATCGAGAGATGGAAAAACGTACTTGACTGAACATATAGCAGGATACAGACGAACAGCAGAAATATATCTTTCTACATAATTAACTAATATACTGGGCTGCCTCTATGCAAACACTGAACGGATTTGCCATTGGAATCCAGCTAATGTATAAAATTGGTTAGAGTTAGATTTTTCCAGTGAAGACAAGTTTATTCCAGCGAAGTTACGGTTTGTTGACTCTATAGGTCAAGTTACTAAAATAATACTGAGCAATGGCACGATGCAACATTTATCGTGTCATGTATTTACCTATAAATTATTATGACTAAACCAATGCCAAATAAGGTGTTTACACACACACACACACACACACACACACACACACACACACACATATATATATATATATATATATATATATATATATATATATATATAGACAACACAAGTACTGTCCACCAATACATCTGTCTCATGTATTATTTTATTCAGTTCCCTATCATTTGTTAGGTTTTGTATCTCGCTATCTCAAATTAACGATTGTGTTTGTAAATAATAATTATTATCTCCAAAATTAACTTATTAACTTTTACCTTTGACAAAACTGTTTTATCTAGATGAGGCAAACAATTAAGAACCAAAAACTAAAACCTACTATGTGAGGTTCATAGGTCATAGGTGGAGCATCTACAATGGAACCCATTTTCTTAGAGCTTAAAAACACAATTAGAACATACGGCGATAATTTTTCGTGATCCAAACTACCAAGTATGAACTAAAATGGTTGTTTAGGAGAACAGACGAGATGTAAGCTCTGTTAACATCTAATTAATTCAGACACCTGAAAGTTCTTCAGTACTGGACTAGACTATATACTTCCTGTGACACAAACAATCTGATCTATGTAGTGTATTATTTGAACCACAAAATGAAGTACGCAGGTGAAACTGAAACAAGTTTACCCATTAGAATGAAGACCATTTTTAGACATAGGCAGCAGAGACAAATAAAGTATATGGTTGAAAATGTACTTAGCGGTTCATGCAAAGTAGTTGATTAGTTCAAATAGCCAATTATGCTAGGATGCTTTCTGAAAAATCGGTGAAGTTCCGTTAAGTGCTTTCTGAGAGAAAGACGTCTAAAGAGTCTTCTAGTGTAATTAATGACTGATGAATATCATTTCAACAAACAATATAAGATGTTCACTAGGACACTTTCTGGCATATTTATTCTAATTATGTGATGCCATTATTTAGAAGTCAATTTTATGTTTCTTTAGATTTTGGTATAGTGGTCATATTTGATCACAGATTAGAATGACTGCTACAAAATGGAAAGCCGTCTATGACAGGCCTCTGTCAAATGTGGCCGAATTCTGCAATGTTGCTTGAGCAGAAGTCCATGTAATTGTTTTCTATATTTAGAACTGTTGTATATATTTGATGAAAAATAGGGTTCATTTGCATTTATTTAACAGTTCCTCTTGGTAGGATGCTTTCTGTCAGGTGATTTCAAATTAGGTAAAGCGGGTTTTAAACGATGTAGTTTAACAGTTTCTCTTTGAGTAACGATGTTTATATTTGATGGTAGATTGGCACCAGAACATTTTTCAAAGGCTTCTATGCAAAGAGTCCTTTTTTCAAACATCCTTTAGCTATTTTAAGGGTGTTTGTTAAAATTTACTTTTATACGTATTTCAGTGACTAGCACCTGATGTCATATGTTAGGTCAGATCTGAATTAGTTTTGAACAAATTTTAAACATCACCAGGCTAGACTGCCTTTTGTCAAGCTAAGACAAATTGTATCGAGCAAGTTTTGAGAACATTAAACATTGAGAACAGATGAAGAACAACACATTAGGTACGTTAGAAACCAAAGAAAAACGTGCCGATACTTATCTCATTTAAATCACTAACTTTTCATAAAAGGAACAAACGATACGTTTATTACGTTGTAACCATTACCCAAGTCTTAATACAGCCTTAACGTGGTACTGCGAAATTTAGCTATTTCACTTTACAGACTTGAGGAACCGTTTACTACACAGTCTACAAAACTTTGGCTTCGAGATTCACATACTCCATTTAAATGAATCTAGATACCTGAATACATATATGTAGTCAAAGGAGTTTGCTCGAAGCCCAAATTTCTTTATTTTCCACTATATTGACAATTTCCTTGTCAGGTTTTCATAATATTCTGACCTTCGAGTACATACACAACGAAAAATATCTCCCCTTTACACAAAATTTCAATGTTTTAAGTGCGCAAACCAATTTGATTTTAAGCATTACTTTTAGATTTGTAATCATTTTGAGTCTCTTGCAAGCACTGCCTATATCTTACGAAGATACATTCGGCCAATATCAACTGTACAATCGTGATGAGTTTAGGATTTTAAAGCGATTTTAACATCAATGTGAAAACACATACTAAAGTAGACATATTTTGTTTTAACACACCCCAATTTAGTCTTCGCGACTGCGCCGTGTATTGCCTTAAAAAGAGCATGAATGGTATGATGTATAAAACGACTACCTCAGTTATTTCTGCCAATGAGAAAATAAAACATGTCTCGGATGGATACCGACGTGGTAATTTGCAGAAAACGCATACATTTTGTTCATAAAATATTTCTTTGCAGAAATTTAAACCGTATTCGATTCGTACTGTCTCTGATGTTTATATGATTGGATGGATCATGGAATTCACCGAGAAGACGTGAATAGAACATAGTTCGATGGTTAATCAGAATGGTTTGAGAAGCAGCTATCGGCATACATTCGAGATTTGATCCGTATGATCGCTCGAGAAGTTGTGAAAGCCAGCGACATTCCCGCAATAAATCGTTCGTTTGCTGCACCAGTTTTATTGGTAGATGCTCTCCTGACAGCGAATGGAATCTTTGGTTCCACTCATTAAGTTACGGGGACTGTTGCTAAAATTTACATGCGCATCGGCATATTTGCTCATATATTTCGTCCAAACACTCTGGTTCTTACATGGATGCACTTATCGAGTAATCATATCTTTCGGTGGATAAAGGAAGACATATTTGATTTTGTGGGTAATTGTTAATTGTCAATGCGGAGGATGGAAATTTCAAAGGAATCGTTTATTCAGAAGAGTATCGTTGGGAAGCATTAGCAATAATGTTTCCCTAACATTTAAGAAAGTCTCCAAATAAGATGAATTGAATTAAATGTATTCAAAATGATTTATCTGACTTGTTCTTACAAAGATGCAACGATGTATGTATGTATATATATATATATATATATATATATATATATATATATATATATATACAAAAAGGAGCGCGCTAGCTCTATCCGCTGTCAATGAGCATGTCAATGTCTTCCAATAACTTGACAGGTGTAGTGTTCGTTTCTGGGATGGATTGATTGATGGATGGATACATGGACGCATGGATGGATGGATGGATGGATGCATAGATGTAGTGACGTTGCTAATGTCTATACAGTCGGCTTTGGAAGAGGTATTTCTTTATAACCAGGCTGATACGTGTGAGATAATAATAATAATAATAATAATAATAATAATAATAATAATAATAATAATATTGTGTCAGCCATCTAAAGAAATTATTCCAATCAACTAACCCAACATAAATACTAAAATAGAGCCACATACATGCGCACCCAGTACAATGGTGGCTTGCTCACGATGTCTGCTGCGAGTATAAGACACAATGATATATACCCGTATAGTTAAATACACAATGTTATAAACTTCAATTACACATGACTTTTGCTGTTGTGTTGTTGATTTTATTTCATTTCCTGCTTCTTCAGTTCTTGTCATTTTTTTCGGTGGCGGTGGTGCTGACAATGAACTGTACAGTATTTCAATTTTTGCTATAATAAAACAACATAAGAAAGTATCCGGTTCACCTTAAACACAGGCTTGACGTAGTCTCAAAAACACCAATATATAAGATTCTGAAACTGTAGTGTTATTATGCGATACATTTTCTCCAATACAATGATGATGCATCTGAAAAATTTCTATTTTCACGTGATCTTGATTTAGCTATTTAATTTCTAATAAAGTTAAATATTAAGAGAGAGAGAGAGAGAGAGAGAGAGAGAGAGAGAGAGAGAGAGAGAGAGAGAGAGAGAGAGAAATAACGCTTAGTCTAATTAGATACGCGCTTTGTCTAAGCTGGAACATTTACACCCTAGAGTGATATTGACAATCTACACTTAACAGCTGAATCAACTTGTGTTGTGTATTGCGACTCAGCAACACAAGCAGATTAATTAGTCATAAATTAAAGTACGTTGCCCAATACGCAACACAATGACAGGCCAAGTAAAACTGACAGATTCTGTCGGAATACATAATCAATATCTTTTTCTATATGATGTGCAGGAGAATGTTAGTACTTAGCTAAAGAAGCTTATTGACTTCGATGTTAATTGATTTAGCATTACGAAATTAAATTATTTTTGGGCTGTTGAGTACTGTTGTGCATGCAATGTTAAATATAACACCTATATAAAACAAATAAGTGGATCCATTTACACCATCTTTATAGCTCATAAACGCTGTTTAATTCTATAAAAGTAGGCAAAATAGTTTGCCGAAAAGTACACATCTTTTCATGTCCGAAACATGACGCTCATTACAATAGTAGATTTTGCTTCTGTGGAACGTTGAACAAGTGTTAAATATAAAAAGGTCGGAAAATGGTGGATATAAAAAAAACATATGGCATGGTGTGTCATTCTACACATACAAACACTACTTTCCGGGAGAAAGTAATGGCGATCACGTCCAAAATAATGTCAATATATAGTTCTTATAGGTTCAATTGAAGGGTGATATGTTTGTAGTTTAAATGTAAGGAACGAAAGAGGCTCTAATTATTGTTTATTGTGCCAGTGTAATTATTCCGAATAAAAACGCTAAGAGAAAAACAATCATGAGATTGAAAGTTGTTTCCTTAACACGGGCAGCTATAGGAATTTTTAATTCTTTTGCCAGTAGATCGGGATTAGAAAGTGCAACAATATTCTATGCTAGTCATCCATCATGTAGTACGAGCATGATTAATACTATGAACTCTGTATCCATAAAGGGTACTAAAATGTGTCAACATCATGTAGGACTCGATAAATGGGCGCAGTTTGGGCTAGGGTGTTTTCACATTGCATAAAATGTTACTTTGCAAATAAAGTCGCTGATTTTAATGAAAAAGATGTAGTCAAGAAAGTTGCAATCATTGCTTATATCTCGTTCCTTTGCACAGATTATGATAATCTAACTGTTAGGATCAGAATTTCTCATTTAAAATCAATCTGATTCCATACCTGTATTCCTAACCCACAGCCCTACGTTTTGTATATTAAACCCTTTTAGTTGGGTACTTGTTTGCTAACGAACAAGCTTAAGAAAAGCATTATTTGAAATTACATCATCCTAATGTACTGCAGTAAAGGGACTTTGGTGATTCATTCATTGTTAATACTCTCCAACTGCGGACAATACCTTTCGAGCTGTGTTAAGTGTGTTACACAAATTTTATTTTATTTTATTCGTCACAGTCAAATGATTCTTTCAATGATCATCATGCAGAATAAAATGCCAGATATGAATAATCAACACTACCCAGTTTGTTACGTAAAGTGTTACATCATGGATAATATGTGTTAAGTGTTAAATGTGTTACTCAATTTTTATTTTTTCCTCGTTCATTACATTCCACCGATTTTTAATTGTTTGTCGCACACAATCAAATCATTCAAACAAATAATGAACGCACCCGATTATTCATGCATGAAACATGATGGGCGAAGAATGTTAGCACGAATTTAGCGGCTAAGTCCTTCTTTCTGTAAGTAAGTAATGCGACTATTAAAAACATACTAAAATGTCAATACAAAATAGAGCTTAAACACTTTTGAAGGCGCATGCTTATGATTAACGGACATCGTGTCCAAAGTAATGTCAATATGTCGTTCTTGCATGTGACGTTGGAGAGCGATATGTTTGCGCTTAAAATATAAGGTATTAAAGAGGCTGTAGTAATTATTTGATGAGTCAGCGTAATTGCCTTTTGAGTCAGGGTACGTGATGTTAAATTGATAAGAACGAAAGAGGCTCTATTAATTGCATTTTGAGTCAGGGTAAGTGATGTGGAACTGACAAGAACGAAATAGGCTCCAATAATTGCCTTTTGAGTCAGGGTAACTGACCCCGAATTGATAAGAACGAAAGAGTCTCTAATGATTGCTTCTTGAGTCAGGATAAGCGCTGTAAAATTGATAAGAACGAAAGAGGCTCTAATATTACCTTTTGAATCAGGGTAATGGATGTCGAATTGATAACAACGAAAGAGGTTCTAATATTGCCTTTTGAGTCAGGATAATTGATGTCGACTTTATATGAAAGAAAGAGGGTCTAATATTGGCTTTTCATTCAGAGTAATTGATGTTGAATTAACAAGGAATGGAAGAGGCTCTAAACGTTTGTCGAGTCAAGTGTAATTGATGCCGATTGAAAGGCTCCATTAAGTCTTTATCGAGCCAGTGCAACGGATGTCGAATTGATACGGAACGAAATATATTCTAACTAATGTTTACTGAGTAAGTGTCATTGATGCCGAATTGAAAGGTTTTTGGAAGGTCAGTCATGTTGAAAGGGGAACTTATTTGTTTAACATCGAAAGCGAGAATTAAATTCTTAATCGTTTTGCCAGTTTAATGATATTCTATTCCAATCATACCTCTTGTAGCATGATCATTTTTTATAATGTAAACTGTCTATACAGAAAGGGTACTAAAATGTTTCATAGTCATGAAGGACTCGATAAATGGGACCTGTTTCTGGCTATTTTATTTTCACAATGCAAAACTTGCAATGTTGCATATAAAATCGCTGATTTCGATGGACGATGTAGTCAAAAATTTTGCAATGCTGCTTTCGTATTTCTTTGCACAGATTTTGTTTATTCCAATCTTTCGGATCAAGATTCCTCAGTTTAAAACAGTCTAACAATCGGAATCCCTACCAGTATCTCCAACCACACGCACTAAGTTCTGTTATATGTGTGTGCTGTTAATTTAACTAGTAAGCTGATAAACCTGATTTGAAATGACACCCTCCTAATGTACTAGCACATAAAAGGACATTCCTGCTTCACTCTTTGTTAGGCTTGCTAATTTTCAACAACTTCCCACCTAGTGCACCCTCAGGCTATTTCCCATATGTAAATAGTGACGTCATCGGGTGAGCTGTTTAAGGAGTTGAATCTGTTGCTCAGTTTTTATAGTATTATTTTCTTTAGAGTCAAATTATTATTTTAATAAACATTAAGTAGTATAAACTGCCACTGCCACATACGAATCACGCACCCAGTTAGTTATTTAGGTTGTGACGTCATCGGCTGAGATGTGATAAGCGATAAGTGCCATAGTCAAATTTTATAACGTATTATTTTCAGCACCGTCAACCCTTTGGTGAAATTGCTGTCCTGAACAATAAACCACACATATAAATAACAATAACTATGCTTAAAACTCGATGAACGAGGAATGTTAACATGAATTTAGTCGCCGAAAGCCAAAGTTTATATCAGCAAGTTGTACGACTATTAAGAAGCAATAGTGTCAATATACAACAAAGCTTAGGAATACGTCTGAAGGCTCTTTGCCTCTAAATGTTATGTGATTAAACTAAACGACAGCTTTATAACAGATGTAAGGAGAATATGTACGTTTAGAGAATAGATATACGAGTGAAGTGGAAACATTTAATCTTAATGAGTGGATAAGACACGAGTAACAATGCAAAATGTTTCAACTTCATTACTGAAATATTTCTTTATACCTGCCCTAATTAAATTTTCTTTTCCAAATATCTGCTTTAGACCAAACTGTCATGTGAATTGCTTTTTCTCCATTTTCGTCAAAACGATTGACGGCTGCATTACTATATCGATTCAAAGGGAATTCAGAAATTTTACAAATCGTTTAGAACAGCGAAAAAATATATATATGTTGGCTATTGTCAGTAAAAATCGTCATTGGAAATTAAAAACTAATTAACATTATATCTACTTTTCCTTTTCCGATAAACATTTTCATCTTTCGATGTTCTAAATATGAATTATTGATGGAACCAGGAAGACACACTAGAATTGAAAGCAATAAAGAAGTTTGCAAAGTACGTCGTCGGGAACGTAGAAAACAGTAATTGCGATAATATGTTCGGTTCACATGCAAACTGAATAAATTATCATAATTACTGTAATGTTTTCTAATGAGTGCTGAGATTAGTGTATTGGATTATTGCTTTCTACCAATATTAAGCCGTTTGTTCATAACAAATGAGATATATTGTGTAGAGTACATTTATTAAAGTAATTCCCCTGTAAAAGAGATGTGAATCTTTTTCAGAGTCCATTAACATGTAAATTATCGGTCTCTCATACTCCCATTCTTACGTATCGGAGTTATTACTATTTTTGACCAATCCGTTGGGAATTCCTCCCTCTCTTAAAAACCATATTAAAGGTGACAATGAAATAATGCATAGTAAAGTCAACTGGGAACAAATGACTGAAATTTTGTCGGGACCCGAAATTTTATTTTTCAAAGAGCGAACGCTATCAATTATTTCTTTAACTGTTATCGAATTATTAAATTCGTATTTATCATTCTCATTTCTTGCAGTACCGTCCTCGTCATTCATATTTTTAACTTTGGTAGACATTAATACGGATTCAAAATAATAAACCAGTCAATTTTTGTCACTTTAGATTCATTTACATTTACCCTATTTTCCCTTTAACACTTGCCAGACATTTTAGGGTTACTTTTTGATTTCACGAATTAGTCTCTCGGTTTCTTTTGATATAATGTCTAATTCAGTTCATGCTATGTTTTGAAATGAGTTTGTGCTCAGAACATATTCACCTAGATGAATAATTTGGTTTATAATTCATATTCTTTTCAAGTTATACTGTTTAGCATTATAGCGATCTTGATCCCACCATGACGATTGTTACCTCCGCGGTAAAATTTGGAACGTCGGTGTTAGCATTTCAATACAAGTATCCTTAGACAAATATCCAAACGTTTTTGTAGAATCGTTAATATTTAAATGTAGTAAACTGGTTGCATACTGGACATGTTCAATCAATATCTGCTGCAAGGGTTCGAGAAAAGATTCCCCGCATGTGTCTTTCAATCGAAAAAATAATTGCCTGTCATTATCGTCGTCGCCATCCTCAAAGTCATCGCGAACTCCACCGTCACTGACATAATCACTTGCAATCCGATCAATTTTACTGCAATAGTTTAATTTATCAGCAGTGTTCGGGGTCCAATAGATCGGAAAATGTGAGGATTCGTCTCCGTCATCAATGTCCGAGTTTTGATATATAGGGAAACAACTCTTTAAATGCAACAACATTATCCACTATGCTGAAGCTAATTATAGATAAATTGTAGTACCTAGCCCCAATACGCATTACAATGACAGGCCGATAGTGTCCAATTAGTTATGATAAATGGATACTGTCGTTTTAAGCTTGATTTGTAATGCAATATAAATAACTTCTAAAATCTGAATTCGCTTTTGTGCTCTTAGACTCTAATGCGTTAATTTTCATGCATAACACTTTACTTTCAACCAAACAATAGGCCGTTCATTATATATTTTTAAAAAAAAAAAGACCATTGATGCCTTAAAAGTAACTAAATGTCGTTTCCAAGTAGTTAAACTGATAGATTTTGTCGGGATATAAAATCATAATCTTTTTTTTATATGATGTGCAGGAGAAATATTGGCACTTGGCTAAGGAAACTTGTTTTAATTGATAGATTCTAAGGTTTTTCACCCACCCTATTAACTATATTCGTTTCAAGCAAATATCCTATCTATCTATTTCATGTACTATCAACTATAGTGCTGTATTGTTGACAATGCCAATAGTATCCTTTTTTTCTAACTGGGTTAACGTGATTACGATGGAGAAGGTAATGCTCCATCTATATCAGTTTATTTGATATGCACAGCTGAACCTGGTGCAACCAGTATGACTGTTTTGATAAAGGAGTTTGGGATGAATTTAGCATGGTCGTAGACCATTTTTATAAGTCCTTAGGCTGAGCCCGCCAGGGTTTGTACCCATGACCTCCGGGATCCGAGGCTAACGCTCTAACCACTTAGGCCACAGGAGCGGTTATTTTTGGAATGAGTTGATCGTAATACATACTTATATCGAGCTGATGTTGGTGCTGACCAAGAATTTATCCTTGTTAAAAAAACAATTATCGCTTTGGATAGCCAAAGATAACATCATCTACGTTTTATGCGCTAGAAGTTAACAACCTTTCCTCCAGAATAAGCAAAAATATTTATATAAAGCAGTTTCGATTCTATGTAAAAGTTTTACGTATTTAGCAGCGCAAATATGACTGATTTGTAGAACATCCACCTTGCATGGCAACGTGCTCCTTAGACCAATATTTGCAGCCTTTCAACGTGCCGTAAGATTCAGACGAAGATCAAAGAAGACAGTTATCTGAGAAGATGGAGCGGAATCGTATGTATCTATTTACGCACGTACGTACGTACGTACGTATGTATGTATGTATGTATGTATGTATGTATGTATGTATGTATATGTATGTATGTATGTATGCATGTATGTATGCATGTATTTATGTATGTATCTATGCATGGTCCATAGTGAGATCGAGAGATGGAGAAACGTACCTGACTGAACATATAGGAGCACACAGACGACAAGCAGAAATATATTTGTCTTCATTATTAACTAGTAGACTGACCTGCCTCTATGGAAACACTGAACGGATTTGCCGTTAGAATCCAGCTAATATATACGATTGGTTATGGTGAGATTGTTCCGGTGAATACTAGTTTATTCCGGCCAAGCTACGGTTTACTTTTTTGACTCTGTAGGTCAAGCTACTAAAATAAATATTGAGCAACGGTACAATGCAAAATTTGCCGTGTCATTTGCCACAAATGGTAGAGAGAATAGTAACATAAGTAGGTAACAATAAATAACTTATGACTCAACTATTGTCAAATAAAGAGTTTATATATATATATATATATATATATATATATATATATATATATATATATATATATACGCACACACACACACACACAGAAAGCTATCCTTCTATAGGTTTATTGCTTCGTCACTTCTTCCATCAACACGTATACTGTCCACCAACACATCTATCTCGTGTATTTCATTATCCAGTTCTCTATCACATTTTATCTTTTTGTGTCAGTCTATTTGTCTCAAATTAACGATTGGCTTTGCAAATATTATCTCCAAACTATATTTCAGATTTGACGAAAGTTGTATCTAGCTGAGGCAAACAATTATTTTTAGATCTTATGCACGCAGTTAGAACATGCTGGACAGTTTAGTGAGATCGAAACTACCAAGTATCAACTGAACTGGTTGTTTCAAGAGAACGTACAAGATGTAAGATGTGGTAATATCTAATTAATTTAGACACTGGAAAGGTTTTCAATACTGGAGCGGATTATATATTTTCAGCGATACACAAAATTTGATGTATGTAGTGTATTCTTTGAACCACAAAATGAAGTATATAGGTGAAACTGAAGTATATGATTGGAAATATACTTAGTCAATCATGCAAAGTGGTTGGTTAGTTTAAAAAGACAAATTATACTAGGATGCTCTCTGATAAAGTGGTAAGTTCCGTTAAGTGCTTTCTGGGATTAAGTCATCGGAAGATTCTTCTATTTTAGTAGTGTTTAAGGACTGATGAATATCATTTCAACAAACATTGCAAGGTGTTATACTAGGACACTTTCTGACACATTTATTCCAATTATGTGGTGCGAATGTGTAGATATCCATTTTAAGTTTCTCTAGATTGCTATAGCTGTTTTCATCATTTTACTATTTGAGTAAAGTACATAACTTTTTACTGTTGAGGAAAACATGTCACTCTTTTCGTCGTGCGAAATTACTGTGAATCATTAACCTTTGTCCTTGTACAATGTAATGTCATTTACTTGTGTTCACATTTATGTTACATGATTAGGTTCTTGAGGATTGTGTTAATTTGTCCAACATTTGGATCTTATACATGAACGTATTAATCATAATTCTTTTTTGTTTCGTTTGTGTCATTCATCAATAAATATTGTAATTGTATCATTAATTATTAGTGTTTCGTTATAAATCCGAACCCAACCCGGTTACCTTGTTACATTGTCATGCGTTAGGTCAGATCGAAATTAGTTTGAACAAATTTGAAACATCATCAGGCTAGAATGCCTTTTGTCAAACTTAGACAAATTGTATCGAGCAAGATTTGAGAACATGGAACATTGAGAATAGAAGAAGAACAACGGATGAATCATTCTGCAATAATGGAACATGGTTTTCGTCCAGGCAAGTTAGAAACCAAAGAAAAAAGGTGCTAATACTTTGCTAATTTAAATCACTAACAATGCATATAAAGAACAATCGATACGTTCATTACTTTGTAACCATTACTCAGTCTTAATACAGCGATAAAGTGGTACTGCGAAATTTAGCTCTTTCTCCTTACAGACTCGAGGAACCTTTTACTACTCAGTCTACCAAACCGTGGATTAGAGATTCACATACTTCAATTCACTGCTAAACTATATATCTCCCCTTTATGCACAAATTTAAATGCGTTAAGTACGCAAACAAATTTAATTGTGGCATTAATTTTAGAGTTGTCAGCATACTGAGTCTCTTACAAGTACTGTCCATGTCTTGTTTAGATGCATTCCACCCATATCAACTGTACTATCGTGACGATTTTAGTATTGCAGAAGACTATTAACATCAATGTGAGAATACATACTAAAGTAGACACATTTTGTTTCAACACACCCCAATTTAGTTTTCGCGACTGCATCGTTTATTACATTAGAAAAGGCTCGAGTGTATATATATAAATAAGGCTAACTCAGTTATTTCTGCCAAAGAGAAAAATGTCTCGGATTGGTACCGCATATTATTTTGCAGAAAACGCATACAGTTTGTGCGTAAAATATTTCTTTGTAGAAAATAAAACTGCACTCGGTTCCTACCATCTATGTTGTCTATATGTTTGGATGATCATGAGATACACCGAGAATAGGGGAATGGAACATAGTTCGATTATTAGTCAGAATGTTTTGAGGTAGCAGCTATCGGCATATAATCGAGGTTTGATCGGTAGGGTCCATCGAGAATTTAGGCATGCCCTCAACATTCCCGCAATACGTCGTTCGTTTGCCGCACCAGTTTTTATTGTCGGATGCCCTCCTGAGAGCGAATGGATTATTTCCGTCCACTCATTAAGTTCCAGGGACTATACCTAAAATTTACATGCGCATTGGCATATTTGCTCATATATTTTGTCCAAACACTCTGGTTCTGACCTGAATGCACGTATTGAGTAAGCATATCTTTTTGGTGGATAAATGAAGACAGATTGTAATTTGTGGGTATTTGCTAATTGTCAATGCGAAGGATGGAAATTTTCAAAGTTATTTCTTCAGTGGAGCGTATTATTGAGAAGCATTAGCAATAATACTTGTCTGACAATTACAAGTTTCCAAATATGATGAATCTAATTAAATGTATTCAAAATGATTTATATGGCTGGATTCTTCCAGAGATGCAACAAACATGAATAGCATTTATGATATGACTAGTCATCTACGCTGTTAATATATGATGTTAGCAGTCGGACAGTACAGTAGTATCTTCGTGGAATCAACTTGTTCTCTCGTCTATGAATGATGCAAAATCCTTTCGGCTAAGATGTCCGCTAACAATTTCCTTTCCCATCCAACAAGATTGAGAGACATTGCCCTTTAAGGAGCTGAGTGGATGGGACTATCAAATCGAAATCCAAATGTTCACAAATGTTTGGCAAGAAACGGATAGTGCCTAGATTGAGTTTAGGGGGTATGAATGAACACTAGTGTGTATCACTGGCTGTTAATAAGGAAATCTTACACAAAAAATCAAATGCATTCTGCCCAGGTAAGCATTCTTGAATAAATATATGTATGTATGTATATCAAAGCAAAAAGAAGCGTACGTGCTATATCAGCTGTCAATGAGCATATTAATGTCTTCCAATAACTCTACAGGTGTGTTCTTTAGTGGTATGGATCCATGGATGTACGGATGGGCGGGTGGATGTTGTGACATTGCTAACGTTAGCACCGTCGTCTTTGGTAGAGTTGTTGCTTTATGTCACCACGCTTATACTTGTGAATAATAATAATAATAATAATAATAATAATAATAATAATAATAATAATACTAGTGATAATAATGAAACTAATGTGTATTTGTGTCAGGTAGGTAACACACAACATTCAAAGCATCCGAAACCCAACGTCAGTACTAAAACAGACCCGACGTCTATGTACATATAGATTCCAATTTACCTGATAATAGGTTTAAATGCATCAAAAACATTTTTATTTTATTTGAGATATTTTGTTCTGTTCCATCAAGCATCAACATTTAACCATCATGCTTTGAAAGCAAACATCTCACAGGCATTAAATGTTTTATTTACACAAAAACTGAGCACAAGATTACACGACCTATTGGAACACGTGACTATTTGATTAGTCGAACGATACTTAAACTTTGAATACTACTTCATATCTTCAGAAAGAAATGTTTATTTACCTTTTTTAAACGTTTGTGGTAGTAACCAATAAATGCTGATATAGCCTTGAAGATTGGAAAACATGAGCCTTGAAGATGGGAATACGTGTAAAGACTCCAAAGAAAATACCCCGAGTAAAATCAGGATGATATAGGCAATATATTTAACTGTTTGTTTTTCTATCAGTGCTATCACAAGATTAAAAACGTACATCAATAATTTCCATTAAAGCTAATGTAATAAAGTTTGGTAGCCCTTTATTTCCCTCGAAACATGCTCAACATTAACAAGTCCTGCTATATGTGTTGGCATAATTGTCAAAAAACAATACAATTATCAGCAACATATATATTGGATAACCATATCTATGTACAGTTATGAATCTACACACATGTACGTTTATATGTATAGTAATGTATGCGTACGTGTTTAGGTACACATATCAGTTCAGGCATACGTATGCATAATGTGCCATGTACTGAGTGAGACACGAGACTAATGATCTTGATTCAGTGCAATCTTCTTTAACTATTTTCGCCCTTACGCCAATAATCTTGTTCAATATTCGTCCACAAACTCGTTCTGAGAACGAAACCAATAGGAACTTTGAGGCGGGAGTAGACAGTAAAATGATGGCAGAACATGCCTTGTTTTCTGTACCCAGATCGAAACGGTGATTCGGCAAGCACAATAAAGAACAATCTAGAACCAATGACAACGTTTGTTTTGTTCATATTGGGTTGCGATTCCAGGACAGGTCGGCTAACGATCCCCATAGTCTTTCTCTCCAACGTAATGACCAACAAATGTATCCTGGTTCCGCGCAGGTCGTGGATATATAAAAACCAGTTGACTGAGAATTTCTTTGATTTATAAAGGTCGTAGTAAAAATGAATATACTCTTATTTTGCAGTTTAAATTTAAATTCACACTTAAAGGTAACCTTTAAAATCATTTGGCTAAAAGCTGAACGACCAAGAACAACAGAAAAAGCGTTTGGTTCTCTTAGATAAATAACACTTAATCTAATTAGACACGCACTTTGTCCAAGCACTCGTTTAAGAGAAAAGTTAACGCCCTAGAGAGATAAATTAAAGTACGTTGCCCAATGCACAACACAAAGACAGGCCAAGTAAAAAGACATTCTGACATAATGAAACTCATTCTTTTATATGATGTGAAGGAGAATGTTAGTATTTGGCTAACAAAGCCCGATTGACTTGGATATTATTTGATTTAGTAATACGAAATTAAAATTTAGGTGAACTGTTGAATATTAGCGTGCCTATAATGTCAACATATATACACCTATACAAAACAAAGTGGATCCATTCACACTATCTTTATAGCTCATTAATGCCATTGAATTCTGTAAAGGTTGGCAAAATTGGTTGCCGAAAAGTACACATCTTTCATGTCCGAAACATGACGCTCGATACAATTGCAGATTTTGCTTCTATATAACGCTGAACAAGTGTTAAATGTAAAAAAGGGCTGAAAATGGTGGAAATAATCAAACCATATGGTATGGTATGGTATCTCACAATATACATACATGCACCACGTTCTCGGATAAAGTAATGGCGAGACTATCGAAAACAATGTCATAGTTCTGACAGGTAAAATTGGAGGGTGATATGTTTGCAGTTTAAATGTAAGGAATAAAAGCTCTAATGATTGTTTATTGAGTCAGTGTAATTGATGCCGAATTGAAAGACTACGGGATATCCAATCATGGGGAGATGGGAAGTTGTTTGTTTAACATCAGCAACTAGAATTTAATTTTTTAGTTCTTTTGCCAGTAAATCGGATTAGTTAATGTAATAATATTCTATGCTAGTCATTCATCATGTAGTACGATCATGATTAATGCTATAAACCCTGTATCCATAATGGGTACACAAATGTTTCAACGTGGTGTAGGCTCGATAAATTGGCGCAGTTTGAGCTAGTTTGTCTTTACATTGCAAAGGATGTTTTATTGCAAACAACGTCGCTAATTTTATTGAAAAAGATGTAGTAAAGAAAGTTTCAATCATTGCTTATACTTTGTTCCTTTGCACAGATTATGTTAATCTAATTTTTTGGACACAGGATTTCTCACTTAAAGTCAATCTGATTCCATACCCGTATCTGCAACCCAGCACCCGAAGTTTTGTACGCCGGGTTGTATATTAAATCCTTTAGTTTATTTGTGAGTTTGTTGGCTAACAAGCTTAAGAAAATCATTATTTAAAATTACACCATCCTAATGTACTGCAATAAAAGGACATTGCTGATTCATTAATGGCTAATACTCTCCGACTGCGGTCAATACCTTTCGAACTGCTGCACCTCAGGCAATGCCTGTACGTAAAGCGTGAAGTCATCTGCTGAGCTGTGTTAAGTGTTACACAATTGTCTTTCTTTTCCTCTTCGTTACAGTCAAATGATTCTTGTAATGATTATCGTGTAGGATAAAATGCGAAGTATAAATGATCAAGACTCCCAGTTAGTTACGTAAAGTGTTACATCATGGCTGAGATGTGTTAAATGTGTTGTGCAATTTTTATTTTTTCTTCGTTCATTACAATCAATCGATTTTCAATTGACAGTTGCGCACAATCAAATCATACAAACAAAGAACGCATCCGAATATGCATGCATGAAACTTGATGGGAGAAGAATGTTAGCACGAATTTAGCGACTAAGTCCTACTCTCTGTAAGAAAGTAGTGCGACTAGTAAAAACATACCAACATGTCAATACAAAATAGAGCAAAATAACACTTTTGATGGCGCGTTGCTTATGATTAATGGCCATCCTGTCCAAATTAACGTCAATATGTCGTTCTTGTATGTGACGGTGAAGAGCGATATATTGCACTTAAAATATAAGGTATTAAAGAGGTTGTAGTAATTATTTGCTGAGTCAGTGCAATTATCTTTTGAGTCAGGGTAAGTGATGTCAAATTGATAAGAACAAAAGAGGCTCTAATAATTGCCTTTTGAGTCAGGGTAAGTATTGTCGAATTGATAAGAACGAAAGAGGGTCTAATAATTGCCTTTTGAGTCAGGGTAATTTCAGATGATTGACAATTACAAAATTCGTTGAATGATTTAAAAACATATTTCCAAAACAGAAATTATCCTAAACATATCATTGATTCTGCGCTGAACTAAGCCCGTAATCTTACTCAACATGAGGCTTTAAACACAGCAAATTGTACAATAGAGAAAAATATAATTCCTTTCACAATACAATATAATCTTTCATTACCTAATATAGGCCTTATAATTAATAAATATTGGAGTCTCCTAAATTTATCAAATAAAAGCAGTGTAAAATCACGTTATAATAATAAACCAATTCTTGCTTATAAAAGACCCAAGAATTTGCAAGATTTTCTAATTAGAACTAAACAAACAGGAAATAAAGAAGACAAATCTCGTCATCTAAATGTAATAGACACCGGTGCTCTCAATGTGCAAACATAAGAGAAAGCACTTCTTTCAGTAGCACTAATACAAAAGAGGTATTTTCTCTATGTTATAACGTTCAATTGATGTGATTTATTTGATAACCTGTAAAAATGTAATATGCAATATGTTGGACAAACACTTCAACAAGTCTCTAAGAAAATGAATAATCATCGCTTTCATATAAAAAAAAGTTATAGAGATCCGCAGTTTTCCTTTAATATTTCAACACATTTTAATACCAATGATCACTCTCTACTCGATTTTTCTTTCATGCCAATAGAAATTGTGAATGGAGACATGAATAGACTCATAAAAGAAACTTACTGGATTCATAAATTAGATACTTTGTATCTTAATGGCCTTAATACCAACGCACTATATAAAATTGTATAATTTTTTAAATTATAAAATTGCATATCCTTTATAACAATATAATTATATGTATGACTGTTTGTTTCTATTTCATTTTATTATTTAATTGGGTAAGAATAATTGATGTCGAATTGGTGAGAACAAAAGAAACCCTAATATTGCCTTTTGAGTCAGTTTAATTGTTTAATTATTTTGCCAACAATTCCGTATCTGCAGTTTAATGATATTCTATTCCAATCATTCATCGTGTAGCATGATCATCTTTTAGAATATAAACTGTCTATACAGAAAGGGTAATAAAATATTTCAACGTCATGCAGGAGTATATAAATGGGACCTATGTTTGGCTATGTTATTTTCACAGGGCAAAACTTGCAATGTTGTATATAAAATCGCTGTTTTCGATGAACAAAAAATAGTCAAAAATACCATAATTCCGCTTTCGTATATCTTTGCACAGGTTATGTTTATCTATTCCAATCTTTCGAATCAAGATTCCCCAGTGTAATGTCAGTTGCACGATCGGATCTCCTACCCGTATCTCCAACCGGCCGCACTGAGTTTTTCAAGACGGATTGTATCTTATATCATTGTTATGTGTGCTCTTGGTTATTTAACTAACAAGCTGAAGATAAACTTGGTTTGAAATGACACCCTTCTAATGTACTAGCAAGAAAAGGACATTCCTGCTTCACTCTTTGTTAGGCTTGCTAATACCCAACAAGTTCCCATCTGGTGCACCCTCAGGCTATTGTCCATAAGTAAATAGCGACGTCATCGGGTGAGCTGTTTAAGGTGTTTAATATGTTACTCAATTATTTTATTTTTTTCTTTACAGTCTAATGATTCTTTTAATGATCCTCACGCAGAATAAAATGCCACGTACGAATAAACTCACCCAGTTATTTAAGGTGTGACGTCATCAGCTGAGATGTGTTAAACGATAACTTTAATGTCTTTTTTCATTACAGTCAGCTGATTGTCGCGCACAATAAAATCACACCTGTAAATAACCATCTGTAAGAAGATAACCGGGTTGGATTTCGGATTTATAACAGAACACTTTTGATGGTGGAAAAATACAATGTGTATCGATGAATGATTTGAATCAGAAAAGAATTATGATTAATACGTGCTTATATAAGATCTAATCCAAATATTGGACAAATTAAAACAATCCGCACGAACCTAATAATGCAACAAATATAAATATAACTAAATGATCTTACACAGTACAAGGACACAGGTGAACGATTCACATTAATTTCACACAGGGAAAAGAATGACGTGTTTTACCCAATAGTAAAAACTGATGTACTTTATTCAAATAGTAAAATGATGAAAACAATGGGGGAGATATTATAAGCAATATCCTTATATTCCCAAAACAGTGGATATAACAGAACCCAAAATTAGCTCACGGTTAAAAGATTACATGCATTAAAAGTGTTTGGTTTTCTGTCTAAGCTGGAACGCTAACACCCTAGAGTGATGTTGACCATCTACACTTAACAGTTGAATCAACTTGTGCTGTGTTTTGCGACTCAGCAACACAAGCAGATTAATTAGTCATAAATTAAAGTACGTTGCCCAATACGCAACACAATGACAGGCCAAGTAAAACTGACAGATTCTGTCGGGATACATAATCAATATCTTTTTCTGTATGATGTGCAGGAGAATGTTAGTACTTAGCTAAAGAAGCTTATTGACTTCGATGGTAATTGATTTAGCATTAGGAAATTATTTTTGTTTTTTTTGACTGTTGAGTACTGTTGTGCATGCAATGTTAAATATAAGACCTATACAAAACAAATAAGTGGATCCATTTACACCATCTTTATAGCTCATAAACGCTGTTTAATTCTATAAAGGTAGGCAAAATAGTTTGCCGAAAAGTACACATCTTTTCATGTCCGAAACATGACGCTCATTACAATAGTAGATTTTGCTTCTGTGGAACGTTGAACAAGTGTTAAATATAAAAAGGTCGGAAAATGGTGCATATCATCAAAACATATGGCACGGTGTGTCATTCTACATATACAATCACTACTTTCTGGGAGAAAGTAATGGCGATCATGTCTAAAATAATGTCAATATATAGTTCTTACAGGTTCAATTGGAGGGTGATATGTTTGCAGTTTAAATGTAAGGAACGAAAGAGGCTCTAATTATTGTTTATTGTGCCAGTGTAATTTATTCCGAATTAAAAGGCTAAGAGAAAAACAATCATGAGATTGGAAGTTGTTTCCTTAACACGGGCAGCTATAGGAAGTTTTAATTCTTTTGCCAGTAGATCGGGATTAGAAAGTGCAACAATATTCTATGCTAGTCATCCATCATGTAGTACGAGCATGATTAATACTATGAACTCTGTATCCATAAAGGGTACTAAAATGTGTCAACATCATGTAGGACTCGATAAATGGGCGCAGTTTGGGCTAGGGTGTTTTCACATTGCATAAAATGTTACTTTGCAAATAAGGTCGCTGATTTTAATGAAAAAGATGTAGTCAAGAAAGTTGCATTCCCTTGCACAGATTATGATAATCTAACTGTTTGGATCAGAATTTCTCATTTAAAATCAATCTGATTCCATACCCGTATTCCTATCCAACAGCCCTACGTTTTGTATATTAAACCCTTTTAGTTGGGTACTTGTTTGCTAACGAACAAGCTTAAGAAAAGCATTATTTGAAATTACATCATCCTAATGTACTGCAGTAAAGGGACTTTGGTGATTCATTCATTGTTAATACTCTCCAACTGCGGACAATACCTTTCGAGCTGTGTTAAGTGTGTTACACAAATTTTATTTTATTTTATTCGTCACAGTCAAATGATTCTTTCAATGATCATCATGCAGAATAAAATGCCAGATATGAATAATCAACACTACCCAGTTTGTTACGTAAAGTGTTACATCATGGATAATATGTGTTAAGTGTTAAATGTGTTACTCAATTTTTATTTTTTCCTCGTTCATTACATTCCACCGATTTTTAATTGTTTGTC
>JAECUM010035390.1:0-11026 GCA_016617855.1 Megalonaias nervosa
ATACATACATACATACATACATACATACATACATATACAGATGCCGTTACTGGATGAATTGGAGACAAATTAATCAAAAACATTCTGCGAGACAAAAAGACAAAAATTAGTTTCGGCTCCAATAAAATTTACAATCAAGCTTGATTTTGTCATTTTTCTTGTGTCTTTAATCCATTACCAGCAATATTATTATATCATTATGTAAAGGATCCCTTTTCAATGATTTGCTTGGAATGCAGATTCCGAAAGATGAAGTGTTGAACAGTTATTCATAACCTAAAATCAGCACATATTCATTGTGTGCCGTCTTAATTGTTAAGGTTGATTAATTACACCTCTTTATTTAAATCGTGTTACTGTCTTACAGATGGTGCACAGATGTAATCATTCCATGACACGAATAAGGTGGCAAAGACATTCCAATAATAACAGATGTACCACTGTACTATCTGAGCAAGTTTTATTTCAATATTAAATAAGGAAATACTCGTAAGCCATCAACAGAGTCAATCTACTGGTAACGAGGAAGCAGGTTGTTAGAGTACATGGATTTAAGCAACATTTATTGAGCGTTAACATCCATCAATTAGGTTTTACGTTACACACGCAGGATTGGGCAACAAGCAATGGCGCTTAAATATGGTTCTCTCCTTGTTTACAATATTCTTGAATGCAGTTTTTTTTGGTACCATCCAATTAACTAGATATTATATAACACATATGGTATTGGGCAAAATAGCCATACTGCTTATCTCGAGCTGACTCCTTGTTTACAAAATTCTTGAATGCAGTTTTTTTTGGTACCATCCAATTAACTAGATATTATATAACACATATGGTATTGGGCAAAATAGCCATACTGCTTATCTCGAGCTGACTCCTTGTTTACAATATTCTTGAATGCAATAGTGTGTCCCCCATTGTCATGAATTAAGTGCTAGATATAACAGAAGCGTGAAATAAGAGGGGATAAATACAAGGTCTACAAATAAGGGTACGTTGAAATTGTACAACAGTGATGGAAGTAGGAAAGCGTACTTTTTTGGTGCAAAATTAGGCTTTTAAGCACGATGTCGATGTACATTGGGGGGGGGGGTAATGTCTAGGTAATATAGACTGCTCTTTTAGTCTTTGGTACGAAACTAAGGATAATACAACAGAAAACCCGTTACTGGCTTTGGTGAATGCATGGACCGCACAGAATATCTCTGCATTTGTCTTCAATATTATCAATGGATTATCACTCTCTGCACCATCGGCTCTAAGACCAGCTTGGAGGACACAAAGATATGTTGAGAGTCTAACAAAATAGTTCCAAACACTGGCCCCTTTACTTTCTTTTGTTTAGATGGCTGCTAAGGTTTATCTGTGTCTTAATTGTAATTTGAAGTACGTCCACTTCTCCACAAAGGTGTGTTAACATGTTTTGGCAAATCTTCAATTTCCGAGGTGCGTAGTTCTTGCACGTTGTCACGCTCTTCAATTTCAGAGGTAAGTAAAGCTTGCCTGTAGTTGCAATCCCATACAGCTTAAATTAAAATGAACGGTAAGTTTTTAAAGCACCGGACTTTTGAAGTTTGGGAATTATCACTAGCGTCGACGGTACCTCCCCTCTTTGCAAGTTTTATCTACTTGAAAGAAGCAACCAAGAAAGATATTTATAATCTCAGCTTGGAAACAAAGTCGAGATGATTGAAAAAAAAACTGTCTTAGATTTATGAAATGAAGAGAGATCGATGAAGCTTCTAGTTACAAAGGTTGCAGTTATTTCGCCTGGTTGGATACATTCACTCCGGCGATAGTGATTCAGATTTATCAAGGTTCCAAAGTCACAGCCATCCCTATTTCTTAAACTGTGATGTCGAATCCATCAGCCTCTTCATAAATATTACATGGCAATGTCTAGACAAGTCCATACAACCAGTATGAATCAGTCATAATCCATGCTCTAAATAATTGATCAGCTCTGCATGAATCATCAGTTGTGCTATATCGCTGAAATCAAGAGGCATTGAAAGCGATCTTTGTGTTCGTTATTTTGCTGAAGGTTGCATTTTCTTCTGTTATGCTGTTTTTATCGCCAGCGACAAGCTAATGCGTCTAAATTCCAAGTGCACCTGAGACCTCAACGCGCAGTGTGCTCGATTTACAATTATGTGGTTCCAAGTTAATCCTGCCCCTCCACCAGCATGTGAATGAGGTCGTCAATCAAACATCGGTGGTTTTGACTGGATTGTTCAGTTTGAATTTCATTTAGTTTTACGTCGATTGCATAGCAGATTTTCAACGGGGTTTTTGAAGCGGAGGAAATCGAATACTTCCACCTCAAATGTACATCTCGCGCTGATGTTCCGGTCCATACAACCTCTGCCTTTCCTGTCAAGTCAGAAAAAATACAACTACTGGTCTATAAAGCTAATTTATTTCTCTAGTTTTAAATTTATTTTAGTCTTTATTTTCAAACTCTTTTTGTGGTTTTGGGGGTGGTGGGGACAAAGAAACAATTAGCAAAACATTATTGATCAACACTGTAGGATGATTTGTTTCCTGTACGCTTATGGACTAAGTAATAGTTCAGTCAGTTCATAGAAAGCGACGTCTGACTCGTTTTCTTAAATTAGTTAGCACAGTGTACACATTGATAGAGTATTCTGTCAAATGATTTCGTCACGAGATAAATTTGTTGCCATGAATGAAATTCAAAATGGCTCCCTCTGCAACACCATGGGGATTTTTTTACGGAAAAAGCCGAGGTGCTCCATTTTGCCAATATCAGATCCGTCGAAAGACCATCTTATTTTGTTAATTTTTTTACAATCCACAGACAACTGTACAACAAAAGAAAACTCGTGTACAAGAGCTTTTCATTATAGGTGTTATCGTGATAAAGATTTTATAAAACTTTTTGAGCCAACCGAACAGTCAAAGGTAATATTGTTCGTACAGAAGACTTCATTTATCCAAACAACGAAAGAATAACTAAAGAGGATTCAAATTTGAACTTAAACATAGAACGTTTGCATCAACAACACCGAAAGATCTATAATTTTAAATGAAATAATTACTAAGGAAAACATTGCATTGGATTAACCGGCTTCAAAGATTATAAAATCGGATCACGATTTGTAATATGATGTTTTTATTTTAAAGTTTAAAAAGTAGAAAAATAAGCAACGAACAGGAAATATTAAAACAAACTTACTCTAAAACAAAGCTGAGATAGGTATAAACGTGCTTCATTACCATGACAACAGAACATTCTTTTCTTCTCTGGGTAACCATTTTCTAATACTTCTAATTGAACTTCGTTCCTAGAGTGCCTCCAGATTAAGTCTGGTCATGAATTTAGCTTCGTTTAGTGATTACAAGCAGTCACAGATAAGTACTGCGGATTATAGAAATTCAGTAATAATAGCCAACACTTTTCTTTTGCGCTTACAAGATGTATAATTATAACCTGCTCTTGATACTGAAACTCGTGGACTTCACTTACATGGTAGTTTTACACATTTCTTTCAACCAACAGAGTTCTGAAGAAAGTTTTTGAAAATAAACCGTCCATTTTGTGAACATAATACCCGCTACCTTTAATCTTCTCTGCTATTCCGGCATGAATCTAACAAACCATTACTAGTTTCAATCTATCAAGGAAGGCAGTGAGAATACGCCACTGTGTTAACTTTGATGAGACCTGCATTAACAGGTTATTATTCACTGTATAATTAGATATAGTAGAGACTCAATTATTTGGCCAGAAACGATTAATGGAAAATGTAGACTGAATTATCTTCTTGAAATACAGTGAAACTTCAATACCTTAAACATCAATCACTTGAATGCGTAACTCGAATTATTTGTTTGGTCCTGTCTTAGAACTCGTTTTCTTCACACAACTCGAATTATGTGTTCGGTCCCGTCATGGAACCCTGTCTCTTCTCATAACTCGAATTATTTTCTCAGTCACGTCATTGAACACCATCTCGTCTCACAACGAGAATTATTTGCTGGATCCCGTCATGGAACCTTGTCTCTTCTCACAACTGGAATTATTTTCTCAGTTCCGTCGTGGAACCCTGTCTCTTCTCACAACTCGAATTATTTGTTCGGTCTCGTCGTGAAACTCTGTCACTTACCACATCCGTACGTGTGCATGATTGCGTTCTCCAGTGTAAAATAACGATGGAGAATTTCTGTCTTTCATCACGTGAATGCCGTCTTTCATCCCATAATATTTTACTGGGGCCCTGAGTGGATGAGTGGTCTAAAGCTCTTACCGTTACGGATCAATGCCATCTCACCCCTATCTGCGTGGGTTCGAGTCTCAGGCTCGGCCAGTGTGGGTACGTGAGAAAGTAGCTTCTCATAGGTCGTTGGTTCTTCCCGGGCTTTTCCTGGGTTCTTCCTCCACTATTAATACTGGCCGCCATGTATAACCTATCTTGTGCTGAAAAATGGCATTAAACCCTACAACAACAAGAACAACAACAACAACACTTTACTGTGATAATAGTGCACACAAACTGACCAAAACTCCCCGATGTCCAACAAAACACTTGAGCATTCATTCACAACAATCAAGATGAACATTAACTGCAACACATTTATATCATAAAACGTGCAGCGGTTGAAGTTAGTGCCCAGCACACAGATTATATTGCACTGACCTAGGTATTGATTCTGATTCAAGTCAATTCAAGATCAACGCTGAATCGAGCACTGTATTATTTTGTTGTCTGTCTTGTTTAACCTTAAAGGTAAGAGTGTATCTTACTTTTAACGTGTTCACATTTTTATCAACTCACAATATATATTCAGTACACAATTCGGACTCTGTGCATAGTTATTACTTCGACGGCCTCTACCACTGTTCTTTTAAAGTATATATGTATTTGACGTCATTTTTAGTTTATGCATAACGTTTTTGAGCGCTATGTTAAGGTGAGGGCATTTTCAATGGGTTCTTTGCTGTTTTAACGTTGAATCAGTAGTTACGACGTAATTGTAACTTTGATCGTCATTTTCCTTTCAGGAATGTGAGAGAAAATAATCATTCAATTGTGCATTGGTACAGCACAGGAAAACGCCACCATTAGAATCATAATTTTGTGTTGGACACACTTTGTCTCATGTCTGACGCAAACTTCTGATTCTAATGGGTGGAGTATTCCTACAACTCTTCAGTACGACAAAAATCACATAAAACAGGGAAAAATTCACCTCGAAAGAAGAAATTAGTACACAAGACACACAGACAACTCACAAAGCAAGACAGTAGCATAAAAGAACAGCAGATTTCATCAATTCAATTGTTCTTCTCGACAGCTCCATTAATGGTTCTTTATATTTTCACTGAGCTACAATGCATTGGTTTTTTGTTTTAGTTAAATAACATAACTCAGTTTCTTGGATCAGCGTTCTGGGTCGAGTTATGCAGATATATCTACATACACTGAAAATAATTGTTATACCCTACTATAAGGCCATGGTATACAGAGATATTGGGGCAGAATGGATATTTACATAAATTAATGATTGAAACATCATTCATATGTGAAAGATAAATATAATCTTCTGTCATTAACAATAATTCAGGAATACCCGAGGCAAAACTGACATTTCTACTCCTGATTATTATGCACCTGAAAGTGACTGTTGTAAGGAATGCGTACGAATTTATAGGTTGAAGATGGTAATAGTGTACCTTAATAATGACTGCTGTTTCAATAGTAAATTATTATGGAAACCGAATGGTACGGAATCACTTGACAACTTAGCACCAGGCGTGCATACTGGTGAGAAGTAACGCTGACAGGATCCAAATCCATATCGATTTGGTAAAGTAGGGATCTGCATCTTGAGCGCACCGATGACCGTACCACAGATAGCAAAACCAATGTTCGCTGATAACTGCGTCGTAAGACTGCAGATAACTGTTTTCCTCCATATAAGCGAAAGTCTGGTTCACTGTTTCATATTCTCCATGCCACGCACTCAGAGATAATACCAAATAACGGCCTCTGATATTGTCTTGTCAACTTAGGCCAGCTGCCAGAGAGGGCCAATAACGGTAAAGCAATTACATGACCAGTTTATATTAATGGGATGAAAACGGACTCTATAGATTCTAGTAAAGGTACATCATAATTTGATAAGGACAACCTGTGAATACATAAGGTTTACGCAGTTTAAACAAGAAGGCTATAAGCATAGAAGTACTAGGGTTCGATTTGTTTTATTGTCAATCCTTTTAGATTTTTCGGGGTAGGAATTTGTGTCACATGCACGGTTTAGAGTGTCAGAAAAATGCCAGCTTTTGTTCAAAATGGACCTTTTGGTCATTATAATTACATAAATCTAAAGGACATCAAAACCACATAGGCTGTTCTGCCTGATTACGTCATTTCCTATAACAAAGAAAATTAAAGCGCTGAAATCCAAGATTTCCGAATAAAATAATGGCGTTGGGAAAGCTAGAGCAGTGCTATCGGATACGCACATTATCTTTATTATGGCTAGAAGCAGTGTTATCGGACGTACACATTAACACTTTACTATGGCTAGATCAGTGTTATCGGACGTACACAATATCATGGATAGAGCAGTGTTATCGGACAATATCATGGCTAGAGCAGTGTTATCGGACAAATACATTATCCCTGTACTATGGCTAGAGCAGTGTTATCGGACAAATACATTATCCCTGTACTATGGCTAAAGCAGTGTTATCGGACACATACATTATCCCTGTACTATGGCTAGAGCAGTGTTATAGGACACACATTATCCATGTAATATGGTCATGCAGATATGTCTTTATATAGCTCTTAAGAGAAATTTTGAAATGAGGCCGTCCAGAAGTTATATTGAACGACAGATAGTAGATATTGCTATTGATGCTTTTGGTGTTTGAAATAAATTCTTTAAATGACAAGCAAATAATATGATACATAGGTGCGGGGGATTGTTATGGTTGGGGTGGGGTGCTCCCAATGTTTTATTTAAACTATTATAGAAGTCCCACCCAAGCTCTATTTTGTTGCAAGTTAAATTTAGTGAAAGAGAGATGTAAAGCTCTGAGCCCCTAGTCAGCAATGCCAACGGTTAGATGGTTAAATATACAAAAAAGGTTAAAATTCAATGAATAAAAAATTTAATAACAGTTCAATAATCAAATGACTCAAATTTCCAATTACACTCCTTCCGCTCGACCCGTTAATAAGCCTACTGCATCACTTGATTAGCAGTGTGATATTGATTTCCACCTGTCCTTGTACTTCTACTCATCTGGTGTATCCTTTCTCTATCTTATTTCTCCCACTTTCTTCTCCCCTACCTCCTCGACTTTTCTGCGAATTCCTTCTCCGTCTCCTCCTCGACCTTCTCTAGATTCCTTCTCCTCCTCGACTTTCTCTAGACTCCTCCTCCTCCTCCACTTTCTCTACCACGACTTCTCTTCTGTCGACTTCGACTGTCTCGGTTACAGCCTCAATTCCGTCTCCAACGCTTAAAAACTCGGGACCCAAAGGCACCCGAAGTTCTGTGTCCCCTAAGAAGCTTCCTTTTCGAAGCTTTGTCTTTCCTTAGAATCTATCTTTAGGTTTTGCCGCCAAATTACGAGTTGCTTCGTTCTCGGAGCAACCCTATTGGTCTACAATCCCTCTAGGCGAAAACTAAATTTTCACATATGAGTTCTGAAAGTTATCATTCGGCCTGCATTGTAATCACACCCTCTATCTCAATTCCGATTGGATATCGCTGTCAATATCCAATATCCAATCAAACTTAGCGGACAATGTCCCTCTCGCTGTCTGTCTACGTGGGGACGGATAAGAGTACGCCCCGCTCACCACGTGGACTTCCCTTCGATCTTTGGACTAAGCTTTAACACATAGGGGTGATAACTACAAGCCATTGTTTATATGGTGTGATCTATCGCCTTTTGCCGATTCAAGATTCCGGGTCTCCGGCTGGTCATGTAACCTTGAGTTTAACACTAGCCCGCGGCAATCTTTAGACATCAGACACATGGCCGCTGTAATATTCCCAAGACAGGTAGATTATAGCTTATACATTACTTTATAGATGAGGCTTAGCAAATATGAGAATACGTGACATAAATAAATAGAAAATAAATAGACCTTTTCTAAGTTTCAGTAATTGTGATATATGTAATGATTATGTGTACATATACTTTGATTAAAATGGTTAATTTTTGAAATTTCTAGATACATACAACTGGCACGCTAGCGCTCAATACAGGTAAATCCTTGACTGCAAAAGAATGCAATCACTTGCTACAGACATAACTGGGAATGATCAATATTCGAAAGGAGATGCTACAGCCCCAAAATTTGCAAAGAATATTTGAGCTATATTAGTTACTTATAGATCTTGCATTTACATGTATACAGACTGAATGAGGAACTGGTCCTCGATCGCGGTGTTGATATGATCCGAGCCTCCTTCAACCTTGGGAGTTCTGGTACAAATGTAATCCATAACCCTTTGATACTACCAGGTACTGTACATTTTTAGAAATGTAGCTTGTTAATTACCAGATACGGAGGAGGTGGGCATCTGTGGTCAATGTAATTGTAATTGCATGACCCCAGAAATGCTTGTATCTAGTCATTAACTAACTAGATAACAAATTTATCCCACAGACGATGCTTTAAATAGAAAGAAAAGGTAAAATGGATCCGTTTAGGTTCAAATTTTGAGCTACAAATGAATACAAAATAAATCGGCTTTTGGTTTTCAATGATGGTGAAGCAAACATTAAACGTGCTAGTAATTGCAATAACTATCGAAAGCGAACACCAGATGCGAAACGTGATGCATGATTGACCATTGTAACCTTGCATTTGCTAGTAAATCAACAGAGGAAAACTACATCTACGGCATATGCCTAACAAAGTTTATTGTACAAATTGACTTGGACATGCAAACCGCGTGGAAGGAAAACATAGGTATAAATGAAGATTAATACGTGGCTTAGTATTTTTCAAGAAGAAAAGCCTAACCACAATTTCACAGTGGTGGAAAAGACATATTTGGGAAGACCATCTACAAATCATTTTAATGATTCATTTTCAACTCATACAGAAAATTAAAGCAGGATGGCAGTATAGATGCTTAACTTGCATGAAAAATTGCAGTTACGCATGTCCATAATCCTCAGCCATGTAGCAGGTGTTCAAGAATACTCACGAATATAGTGACTACCTTCAAAAGCACATTCAGCCTGAGTATTCCTTTATTTGTTTCCTTGCTACAAATGTAAGTGTCAACTTATCAGCTATATTTGATACTTAAACACGAGGACAAAACGTTGAATAATCTCTCGTCATTAACACACTCTATTCCTTTAAGATCGTATGGGTTTGATGGAAATGAGTTTTGACCATGTTTTCAAATTCTCCTCATCTAGACTTGTTGAATAATGGGAACACACAGCAATACAATGTAGACTGTAGAAAACAACGGCATATTTCCCATCTCGATAATTGTGATTGATTGTAATTGATGTGTTATGTATATGTAATTAAATTATTTGTGTGTTAGTTCTAAATTTCTTTTTATTTTATTTTTGTTTTATTACATTTTATTTGTAAGAATAATATTTTACTAGATTTGACATTTTCCCAGTAAATTTAGTTCAGTTCTTTAAGCCTGATTAGAACGCAAAAATATTACTACATTATATATTTACATTATATATTTAGATAACCTAGTTCTTAACCTTGTTTCCGATTTTGTAAACATTCCTAAGTGATCATGTGACCTATCACGAGTGTCAAAATGACGTTTTAGTTGGGTTTAATTCTCAGTCTCATTGTTTTCTGGTTTAGTCGTAAATATATACTTTCAGGCCGAAAGGTATTCTTGTTGTTGCCATTTGAATTGAGTTTTTTTATTTAAAATAATTTCCTGGGAAAAGACATTTACTAAATTATTTGGAATTCAAAATTATATTCTTGGTGACTCAACAAGGAACTTTTGACACATCAGCACAAACTGGTTATAGAGGACGTCATCGCCTTCCATATTGGAACTACATCGAGATTCGAACCTGGATTCAATTAGAACTGTTTAGTGATAGGGCTTATATTTTTAAATTCTAGGATTAAGTTTTGGATTAGATTCACAAACGGTAAGTTCTATTTCATATTTTTACCTTGTTTTATATGGAAATAAATTATTTTTTAATTTACAAAGCTTGTTGACTTCACTCTTTTCTTTTGTTACTTTTGTACGATCCTACACGTAACAAAGGAAAATTGGGTTCTTGTCTTCGGGATATATGAATTTTGGCTAAAATATTTCAGGAAATTGTTTTTTGAAATTTAAATTCCCCTAGTTTTCAGAATATTTTAAATCCCAAGTCCTATTTCATATTTTAAATGAAATTTTAGTGGAATCAACAGTTTTTTTTCACAATGTCATCAAAAGTGGATACTTTTCTTTCTAGTCCTACTCAGGAGCAGTTGGATAGTTTGAAAAAAGATGAGTTGCTTGAACTTGCCAGAAAATATAATCTTTCTGAGGCAAAATCTTCCTTAACGTAGCAAGAAATTAAAAACATTTTGATCCAGGATTTAGTAGACAAGAATGTTTTCGATAAAAGTGTTTTGGGTTCGATCAGTAAGTCTGCATCAGACTCTGATATAAAAGTAAAGGAATTGAAATTAAAATACAAGAAGGAATTAGAGTTAAGGAAGCTGGAATTTCAGAAAGATAAAGAAGAAAAACAAATACAAATGCAGCTGCAATTGGAAAAGGAAAAAGAGCAAATGCATTTACAGAAAGAACAAATGCAGTTACAATTGGAGAAAGAAAAAGAACAAATGCATTTACAAAAAGAAGAGAAACAATTGCAATTGCAAGTTGAGAAAGAGGAGAGAGAGAGACAGGAGAGAGAGAAAGATAAACACATGCAATTGGAATTACAGAAAGAACAAATGCAGTTACAATTTGAAGAGAGAGAGAGAGAGAGAGAGAGAGAGAGAGAGAGAGAGAGAGAGAG
>JAECUM010035392.1:0-15018 GCA_016617855.1 Megalonaias nervosa
TATATATATATATATATATAAAATAGAACTTTGTGGACGATCACTATGACTTCCTCAGAAGATGATGAATGTCACAGAATTTCTTTACAGAGGCTTCGGATACAAGGTTTCCTGAAGCAACCACCTCATAGGCAGTTTAAACATCACCACAGAGGTCAAGCAAAGCTGCATCCTGTCACCATTTCCTTTAACTGTTGTCATAGATTGGATTATGAAAATTCCGTAGCAGACAGCATAATAGTAATCAGATGGACTCTTACCTCGAATTATGAAAAATGGGCTTATGCTCATTACATCAGCCTGTCAGTATCAACAAGAATCCCATAGATGACGTACAAGAGTTCATCTATCAAGGAATCGGCGTGGCAAAAGATCTAGACAAAGCAAAGTTAAACTGTCATTCATCATGCTGAAGAACATCTGTAAATTAAAAGGAAAATGGAACAAAAGCAAAGCTATTTCGTCTTAATCTGTTGTCTGCTACATTCATCATCTTCTGAGGGATTCCGTGAGAGGAGTATTTTCCAGATGGATTCTCAGCGAAGGTTGGTAATAGCCTATTGAAAGTCTTTGAAGTTGATGTGAATGGTGCTGTTCCATTTGGCAGACAGATCGGGAATATGTGTGACTCTGAAGATGTCACAAATACAGCTTTTCCCTTGCCTGACGCATGCTTGTACCTTGCGGATAACTTTGTGAAGTAATACTTTCTCGCATAGCGGTTTCCATAGCTAGGGTCACTGGTCACATGCCCAGCCCGTTAGTAGCTACTAGTAAATCGGGTTGATCGAACTGTGATCATGCTACATGTAGCGGGAACACGGCGTTACACTTAAAACATTCATCTACTCAGGAAAATAGCCATGCGAGTGCTTGTGACATAGTAACAAATAGTCACCAACTGCTCAGTGAATTTAACGCCACCATTTTGGTTTAGGTCTGTATGGAAAGAAGGGAATTTATTAGTAAGTACGTCTCCTCATTTCAATAAAATAATCGGGTGTGTGAAATTTCTACTCATCCTAATTTCAATTTCTAAATTTTAGTATGACTTTAGTCTAGGTCAAAGGACGCCATCTCTGCTGGGGAAAGACGGATTTTGGTCCGTAAGGATGTGTCGTTCTTTGTAATGGTGTAAGTTAGTCAGTAAAAGTAGACTTTGGTCAGTCCGAATGTGTTTGATTGTCGTTAAGTGGGTTCGTGACCAATCCCTTCCAGCCCATATTTCATTTCCATTCATAATCATATTATCGTTGTCCAGGTTACAATTCCCCTTGTTGTCATAGTATCATAACTCATTGTTAAAATACCCATAATAATCCCCTATTCTATATTCCTCTTCTGGTATCCTTTTCAACTATATAACTGTTTCAAGCTCTGTGGATAATATGACAATTGTAATTAATTATATAGATTTAAAATTGAAATGCAACAATTATGGTTTTATGATTACGAAGGAGATCGAATATGCGGAAGAAAGAAGGAGGGTATAGTCCTTCCTGCTACAACAATGACTAAATAATGAACAATAACAATTTCCAATGTAAATGTGCTCAGAAAGTAAAGAATGCTGTATGTGTAATTTTCTGTAAATCTAAAGTTCACACAGATTGTACAAATGATTATTTTGAGGAAAGTATATTGTAAAACATCAAATAGTATATATAAAACATAAAGATAGAGACGCAGCATAGAAGAGGAACCAATATTAAGTAACTGTGTGATTATGTACGATTTAGTTAATCTACCAGTATTCTACATTTTTTCTATGTAATGTTTAGGCGTAATTTAAGGAGGAAGAAACGTTGAACACTGAATATGAATTTGGTATTTTGGAATTAGATATACAGTTGTGAAATATGTGGAAGTAAATTGATACTAAATTCAAGTACATATCAACTACTGTTCGTTATCATTGTTCAGCAGCACAATTTAATTCTTCAGTTAAACCTGGTATTTCAACATGCTCAGTAACGTAAACATCTACTATATGCAAAATAAATTCTTTATATACAGAACATTAGACATTTTCAAATTTTACGCTATTAAATTTAAAAATGATAAACATATGAGTATGTATAGTGTAAAGTGTGATATGTCCTTTTGGAAGAAAAAATATAATTCGGCTATATGGCGTTCAGTAGCTGAATTTGGTATAAGCTTCTGGCATTTATCATTTTCTCAAATATCATAATTAGTAAAGTCTATATACAGATTTTATATTTACTTTCAGATTAGAAAAATTAAATCTAAATAGTCTATACATTAAACAGGTGATCAATAATTTAACTCAAATAGCAAAAAAGAAGAATCTGTAGCAGTTTGATGTTGTTTGCTTAAACTTAATAACTCACAAAATTAGATTGTATATATCTAATTAAACACGTTCCAGAAGAACGCAAAACAGTACATGAAAGTTTCGGAGAGCTCGCACTTCCTGATGTGCTTGCAGCATGCACATAAAGTATAACTATGGATCTGGCATGGTTTAATATGGAATAATTCATTGTACAAGACAACACTATTAACGAAGAGTGTGATTGTAAATATTTATTTCTGTAGGATGACAAAAGACAAACACAAGATGGAACGTCAGATAAAACCAGACACCCCCTCATTAAAGCATATACGACTGCAATACCGTGTTCTCGAGATTCTCACATAACAAAAACATTATGAAGGTACTTTAAGAAAGAAGCATTTCTTCCTTTATCGTATCATGCAAAATTCTGAGACTTGTCCATGCGGATTGATTTAGTTCTTCTATCGTATTTCCTCTTTCCATTATCCTTACTATCGGGGCAGCTATATTATTTCCATATGTTTCAATTATCACAAGTTTCTTCTGCGTTCTACTTCACCGGTAAGAATTCATGCTTCTTCCTTAATCAAACCATTAACAAATCCACTTTGTAGCTTTTACCAAAACCATCTATCACTGCTAATGTTTGATATTACAGTCAGTTGATTGTTCTATGAGTTGTCTTCTCTAAGCAATATTTTTCATTTTCAAATATGTTGTACCTTTTCATTTCAATTTTAGGGTTATTTTTATATGCTCATTAGTTTTTCCTTTGCTTCAAATCTTTAATTTGATAAATTAGCAAGAGGATCTGCCTATTCTGTCTTTGGTTTTGTCTTTCAAAGTGTCTTAATATTTAAAGACTATTGACGGTTCTGGAACTCCTGCTATTGTATGCTATTTAACTGGACAAGAAATTGAAAATGGAATTATGATTTAGGATCCACAGAAGATACCAATAACACCGTTATTTTGCTTACAATTGCTGCGTGCAAGCAAGAATTTAAAATTAGCATAACCAATACAATATACAGAGAGATAACTGGCAAGACATAAGAATAGAAAGAGTTAGATACGATGGACGACAAGTAAGTAATGAGAACATAAAAACTGTTGTAAAAGCAAGACCTACAGCTGTATCTCATATCATCATCATGGTTGCACCAACTGTGGAGAGTAACTTTGTGCCGGTTGATAATCTAAACCATTTAAAGATGGAATTAAGGAATATTACATGACGTCTAATGGTGTTAGATATTTCACAGAAATTGTTTCAGTTAAAAGTAGATTTATCTTTGTCAGCTTTAAGTGCTAGTGTAATCACATTCATGCATATCAGGTTCAAGCCAAAGCGATAAGATTATCATAACAAAAGGCTGTAAACTCTAAATAAATGGCACTTGAATTAGGCACTTCATACATCCATATGGATCACAAGGATAGTGATGATGATCGTCATGTTGACACGTGGCAATTACCAAGTATATATGACGTTTCAAATAAAAGATGTTCAAGATGATGACCATGGGTTACTACAAAATATTAAAAAAAATTTCTAGTATATCAACAAAAACAATGAAATTAAAACTGAGTATTGCCTGGTGGCATTTATAACCTAGCAATGTTATGTAAATGGACTTCAGCAAGGAACAACCACAAACAACGACAACGTTGAAACCATATATATTGAGTGCCAGACATAACTTTAATGTACTGGTTACTGACAATAATTACTCCGTGTACATAATCAACTGTAACACTAAATTGTTAGGATTCACTAATGAAAGTTCTATACAGATATAAACTTCATCTAATACATTTTGTGGGTTTTGAATCACTAAAATCTGTACTGATTTCTTGACCAACTCAATCACACAAAGAATTACTGCTTCGGTTGCAGTTCATGTCTTTTAGAATTCTTAAATCTCAAGAAGTTTCTTCTTGGTGGTTTGCATATCTTTTAAATGGTTAATTCAAACAGTAACACAGACATACAATTCATAGAATAAACATGAGCATTAAGATGAAAATGTGTACGTGACAGATTTTTATGGCAATCGTATTTCGTATGTGATGTCCAAGTGAAGCGGAAAAACTAAAAAATTTAGATGAACCTATAATAGTGATCTAAATTTAAATAACAATATATTATGTACATATCTTTGATGATGTAAGTAGAGACTACGTATGTATGTTAAGATAAGGATGACTTGGGATGATAGTAATTTTAAATGTGTTAAGTCATGGAAAGAATATTACTCTGAAAAGAAAATTATAGTCTTGATGCTCATTACCTTTATTTAAGCAGGGTATCAATACTCTATTCAGTGTTATACAAGCATTGCCAACTGTAAGAGAAAGACCTGGAGAAAATACCAATCCGTTCTTGCAATACATAAACAGCGTTGATGACGTCTTTATACTCTATGCTTCCACGTGTCCTGAGGCCACTTTGATCAAAACCAAACAACTCTTAGTGATTTAAATTAACCGTTCACAGAGCAAGTTAAATATGAGTGTATATTGCTTGCTGTTTTAATGAGTGCTAGTCTATACATGGATGAGACGTTTCTGTAAATTTCGTCTACTAAAAGTCACTCTGTGGTAATTTAATTGCTCCTAGCAAATATAAGATACAAAAGAGTTAATCCCCAGAATCACTGTGTCAAACATACAGCATGTACTATTAAAACGGATTAAGATTAACAAATATTAGTTCATAGTTAGAACCCAATGTGTTCCATGTTCCACATGCAAGCAAATATAATACTGGAATGGTAAAATACACAACCAGCACAAATTTTTGGAGATAAAATTCAAAACTCAATGACCTTAATATTTTCATTACCGCTAATGACTTCTGGCTATGTTCATCATTACCGCTAAGGACTTCTGGCTATGTTCATCATTGCCGCTAAGGACTTCTGGCTATGTTCATCTGTAAGAAGCAAAAAAATTGCAACAAGATATCATGAATAAATAGCTTATAAAGAAAGTAAGATGTGCTTCAGGAAATGCACAACAAACTAATACGGTAACTGTTCAATACACTGCATGGAAAACGATTGTGTACCACTAAATACGAATGTACTTACATAGCCTCATATGTATTCATGCTTCCTGAAGATTACAGATTTGCCATAACTCTTACAAAAACATACGATGTAACAATAGATTCCAATGATGACTACGAAGTATGTGTTTAAATTACAATACAATCACGTCTTAAATAATGGCTCAATCCATTAAAGATACATATTTCTAAATGGTGTACCTTTCCTACTATGACTAAATCACAATAGACATAACCATTCATGAGGACTCTAATACAAATCTAACTAATGATAGATGTTATGCTACAAGTCTTAGTTATCAATGTGAAATAAAGATACAAAGACCCAAATTATTATTTGCACTGTTTTCTGACTGGGTGTACAGAATTCTACCATGCTTTTAACTGCCGCCTCAGGACATACAAAGGTTAAGTGAATGTTAGTATCCTATACAACCTGTAGCAGATAGTGCAGCGAATTTCTTATTCTTTGAAGTTTTATCCATTCCCAAGTTGTAGTAGAGAAAAACAAATAGAATATCTTAATTGAAAGGTAAAATTTAAGATCACTATTTATCTTTGAGTAATTTTACAAGGCAATAGTTTTAAAAAAAAAGTATAATCCACAATTAAACAATATCTAGCCTGTTTATCATTACAGTAAGAGATACGGATTGTGTCGAAAAATGAATGCTCTAATTGTCACTTTATCTTTCTTGTCAATTAATCTAAGTTGATTCGATCCTGCATTCGTTAAGCATCGGGTAATTTCCTATATCCTGAACGGAGATTTGATGATCTGTTCCATGTGATACGTTTTTCATACTATCCATTTCCTCAAAGACAAATAACAGCTGATCAGTTTCAATTCCACTTGTATATAAACTTAAATCATTTAAATTGGTTTCATCCCTTTCAAATGGGACTAAACTCTTACCAAGAGCCTCGTTTGCAGTGAAGTTTTAAATAACGAGCGTTTTTCTGTGTATTTGGAAACTGAAAAATTTCTAACCTATTAGAGACATAATATGAGCTAACGAAAATCCGCTTCTCGTCGGTGGAAAGGATTTGGTGCTTTATCTCTGGTTTTTATACATTATAACATGTTTTAAGTGTTGATATGAATATAGAAAGAGCATCATTTTTCAGCCTTACGTTTCGAATACCAAATGTCATCTAGTGGTTCATACCAGAAACGGTCAAGCCATGATTCAAATTTGAACAAATGTTTCTCGAAAGAGCTATCTGGACAGTAATGTGAGCCTGTATTTTCCAACATTATTCCTGTATGCACCTCATTTTCATTTTCTTTATCCTTTGCGTTGGTTATATTCCAAATAAACATTTTATATAAACTTTCAAAGGGTAAACAATAGTGTTTAAATTGTTCGCGTATATGTATGCCAACTTCCATATTTTACCAAGGTTATTTTTATCTTTCCATGAAATCAGAATTGCATTGCATGTCTTTAATCTGTTTAGAATTGCTTTTTGAAAGTTTCTAATAGGTATATATCGCATCTTGAAATGAACAGCAGATGCTACACTTTAAATAAATGACGATTGATATTGATCTTGAAAACACATAAGGTGCATCACCATTCAATTTGCCTTCGTTGCCTGAGTAGTATGGACGGTTGATCTGGTGTATATATATATGTGATACCACGATATCACGCCTGAGATACCAGGCTTTATTATATATTTCACGTGTTTATATCATTGAATTGTTTTCTATCAAGTTGGCTAAATATCATCTTAGATCATTCCTACTTATTTAAACTTCAATTCTTCATATACAAACTCCCCCAATATATCGGAGATATTCATAACAAAACCGCTCTAAGTTAAATGATCATAATTTTTGTGTACTACTATAATACAGAGACAGAATAATGACTGTATCTGTTAGTTCTCTCAAGTGTCCATGTATTATCTGGAGCTTGTTTTCAGTGACGTATGGGTTTCATAAGACTCTCAAAATCACATTATAGAACAGTAGCAATTTGCAGTTGGTTTTGATAATGTAATCACCTTACTTTGAACCATTGAAAATTGCGTATGACATTAATTTTCCTCAACTCCATTACAGATCAGTTGAAGTTCATGCAGTTTGGTGGCGGTGCAAATTAATGCAGGTTCTTGCAGCAGAAATATTTATTTATATGACGAGATATCTACAAACGTTTTTGTTACGCACCAAAAATGTCTACTTTTTCATTTTCAGTCTTATTGTTTACAGTGTTATGCATACATACAGATAATTTAAATACATTTTTTAATTCAAAAGAATTCTCTACCATTATCAAACAGGTGGTTTATGGATGAAGGAAATCTCTAGAGATCATATAAGGATTCCTCTTCTTTCAAAGTCTTTAGCTCCAGTAAGCTTTCGTTGGCACATAATTTACTATCTTTATTACAGATGTAATTCGTCTTCACCCATTTGGGTACATCAACGCACGATCTTGGGTACATCAACGCACGATCTGCCCGGTAGCATAGATTAATCAACGTGAAGAATGTGAATTTTATTCTGAGAATGTACCAACATTTATCCTCAACTACTTCTTTAGCAAATTTAGTATATAACATTTCTCTCTACATCCTCTTCTATTTAGCTCATGTTAATGACGTGTTAACATTAACCCTATAACGCAATGTAATGTTCATTATTCTGTGTTCTGTACGTGTAACTACATCGATAGTCAAATTAAGCTGGGCTGTCATATACGTCGAATTCGTAATCTTTCTACAATTTATCCTCACCAAAGAATTCGTATAAAGCCTGATAATACCCTAATATCCTGAACTCAAAATGAAGTTTGGCATACAAAGAGTTATAATTCAACTAAAGTCCTTTGTGATTTAAGCGAATCACTGACTGATATTCAGTTTATTAAACTATATATAACGAGATCTTAATTAATTATTTCAACTAGATATTAATTAAATTTTTCGACTGGCCCCTAACTATCTAAATATTTGTCATGTCGCTTTCATTTTTACAAACACATACTATTTGCTATCTATTACTTTTCTTTTCAAAATTGTTTCAATCTTATACAGTCCATTATTTGCATAATACATAGATAAATCCTCCTCGTAGCAAATTTCCTGCATATCCCCGCGTCTAATATCTTCTAATGCATACACTAAAGGGTCACCGAAAATGACGTAATTTATTTGAAAGGTTAATGTGAAATTAGGTATAAAGTATTTAGCAAAGTTACAGCTACGATTTGAGACTCTGACCGAATTTGAATTGAATTTCCCATAATGGTCAGTTGTAAATAAGGCGTGCAGATTATATTTCATTGATTGAGTCATGTGACTTGAAGTGTGCTAAGAGTTATTGAGAACTGAGATTCTCCAATAATTTAGGCAATATGTAAACCCATTTTCTATTCGTGCTGTGCCTGAAATATTTTTTCTCTAGACTTTCGATTCATATTAAGTCTCTCTATAACAGATGCCTGTTAATGTGAGTAAAAGTAGAAATAATCGATGCTTTCTTTACTCAAATATTCAGTTGCCTTCCATATGTAAGGCTCCTCACTTCATCAAGTGTTATCTTCATGGGTTTTTGCTCATGAAAGATAGATTCAATTACTTCTTATATATTATACTGAGGTTTAACATTCCAGACATGCATGTTTGCAGAAAACATCTAGAGCAATGAATTTGTATTTGTATCCGTTAGTATCCCTATTGTAGGCTTGTAGGTCAACTAGGTCTGCTTGCATTTGGTCATCCGCGTGACTAACAAACCCTCTTAAATGGGTAACGTTTTCGAACTTTCTTATAGTGTGTGTAGGTTGATTATTTCTTCAACTTAACATATTTAACGCCTTATCCAGCACGCATAATATCCACAAGTTTAGTAATACCTAAAATGCTGCATATAAACCTTGAAAGTAGTGTATCTACATTCATATTTTTCGTGTATGTTATCAGAACAAACTTAGTGATTTCGAATTGTATTTTATCAAATTTATCATACAGTAATGCCAATATGAATCGGACACATGAATATGTTCATACATTAAATTCCAATTCTCGATATCTATGTGTATGAAATTAGGTGGTAGAGGATATCAGTAAGTTTGGCATATTTTACAAAATAATCATCTTTTATACAGATCAGTAGAATGTGGTTCAAATACACATAAACACACTATACACTTATAAAACAATATGTTTACAGTTTTGGTAAAATCCATGTATCCGCTTGCCCAGTGTGGATAATAACCTCTTATAAATTTAACATGCTATCCACAATAGGATCAGGAAATTGTTCGCACTAAATGTCAGTTTTGTTTCAGAACTTAGTCATGCAGGCCAAATTTGCTCTTCAAACATTTTGATGCAACCGCATTCGTTTCTCTTTACGTGTGATCTGAATAACTGCCCGATATATCTATCATAAAGAAGCTGGCAGACCAATAATGTATAGATGTTTCAAATGTGTTGGTAATTTTCTCAAAATTGTGGACAATGTAGCTTACAAATGTTAGCACACCGAAAACGATAAAGAATTTATTATGTTTTAATTCCTCTCAGTACTTATATTTTTAATATATTTAAGAATATATTTCCTTTCACAGATTTGACAATTGAGAACACACACTGTTTGCTGTTTTAGCTGGGTCTTTTAAATATTTGATTCTGGGGTAAAATCAATTGCTTGCCATGTGTGAGACATTTGGGGATATGGGTTTAGAAGAAATATTTATTTTGGGCAATAAAACGTTTGCAAACAGTATTAGGTGCTCTAAAACTACCTATAGTGCACTTGTATTAGGGGATTGCGGAAGATATCCATTTGATACATCTACTATTTTATTTTTATCAATACTAACTAAAGGTTCTAAGACTTCTTTCAATCCGCTACCTACACCAATGTCATTTAAGATTGAAACATTTAGATAGAGCCAGTTGTGTCAACTGGGCTACCAAAGTTAAAGATGTGTTATTTTGCTTCCGTTTTAGGCATGTCTGGTTAAATCAAACTGTTGGAGACGAAAAGCAATGGTTCTCGCCATTTTCACTAAGAAATGAGTCTTTGGCTTTGAAAAACTGGCAACGTGATATTATCAATTCACAAAAAATCTGCTTGATTTTATGCCGACATTTACATTCAAAAATATCTTCGTCGGTTATTGAGTCAGTGTAAGAAAAAGGTAGTCCTTTGCGCGTGTTTGAACACAAATATTATGTACGATACTTTGTGTTTCGATTTACCATCTTCTCTTTTGTCTTTGTTTTATCACACTTGTTGTATTCCATTTTAAATACCAGATGCCAGATAATTGCTTACAACGGTCATATTAGCCATAATCGTGTTTTATTGTTCCCAGGTATTAGTGTGATAAACAGGTTTTCCGCATAATTTTTTTTCTAGTGGTGAATATGGGAATGTAGATATGCCACATGACTATTTTTACAGTGGTGAATTGAGGAATATCGTAAGTTGCCAAGTTTTCAGTAGCCACAAAAGTGAATTTTCATTTATATTTACCATACTGCTTTGGAGTATTTGAATGAATGAAACAGCGCAACTGCAAAATCATACGATTGGACAACAAAAATACAAAAATTTTAGCGTGAGTTTCCCGTTCGGCCGTAAAAATCATATGATATGTTACCCGGGCATGGACTAATTGGTCGGCTTAAAAGACTGGATAATATTTAAATAGAAGCAGTTTTAATGGTGACTATATTGCTCAAGTGTTGTTCGCATGAGATCGTCTATCACCAAACAGGTTTGGAACCCCTTGAAATGAGGTGAAGGGTTTTAAAAGTGTAGAATGATGTACTTAGTTTATAAGTTACGTTATCCATCATTCATCATCAAGATGCTTTCGCTTAGCAAAAATATTAATTGAAAAATTCTAAAACGAATTCCGCTATTAATGACCCGATTCTACCTTTATCACTCTGTATTTTTCCTTTACTATTGGGACTCTCTTCCAGAAGAAAATAAATTCTGTTCATCACTAAAATATTTTAAAACGAATAATTCCATATAACTTCCAAATTACTTTGCTTTTGTAACCAATCAACGTACAATTATAATTAAGGTGATCGTCGTAATCGCTAATCTTTAAGGAACTGCCTTCAACAGATTAAAAATAGCTAAGTATAAAACATGGTGGAAACACTTTTTAACCAGTTCACGAATATTCGACCAACGTTTCAGAGTATTTAAAGAATGGGTTCGACACCTTCAAACGTCCATCCATCCGGGAACAACTGTCCCTAAACTAATGTTGAAAATTAGCATTATCTCTAGTGTGCCCTTAATAACGTATATTTCTCAATACAATCTTACAATCTTATGTCCATACGATCTTATGTCATTACGCTGAATTAGTTATATATTTAAGTAAATTTTATCAGTCTCTTATAAACATATATAGTTTTATACATAAGCTCAATTCGTAGGGAAATAGAATTAAACTTAGAAACAAATATTATTGGTGTGTCTGAGAATAACTCTATATTTTAATTTGGGCATGTTTGACCAAATATAAAAGATTACAGAAGGGGAAGTTAAAGAAATATTCTGATTGAACATGCACATGAAGAAGTCTTCTGCATTAAAATCTTCAATGAATCATGTTACATCTGATATTTTACGGGGACATCAACGTGTCATTTGCATTACATAAGAGTGAAAAGATGATGCAAAGGAATCCATGCGCTATGCATATACTTATGTTCCAACAAATGGCATACAAACCGTTTTTCAAAATGTCTTGTATTTCCTGGCTAGAGAAATTAAGCAATATTGTCCATATATAATAAATGAGTATTCGTTTGGAGACACTGATATACAAATACAGAGACAAACACATATAAAGTAAACCTTTCGGAAAAGAGAGTAAAACTATATCTAAAAACATAAAAAGATCTAAACTAAAGAAATTAAGCAAATAGTAAGAGAGAGTTGCAAGCCATATTTTAATGCAAGCTATTAGCTCAAGAGCGGTATGCCGCTGGGAGTTACCTAGTTATCTCCGAATTTGCGCATTTCATCTTGAGGATATTATATACACAATGGACTTTTACAAACTTACTGCTTACAGTACTTGCGGACGCCAATTACAGCTATTAACAGTGGCAGGTGGACTATTAGATGTTAAAAGTCTCCTTTCAATCACTGTCATGTATTTCAAATGCCAGGAACTCATTGCGCAGGGAGTTAATTAAGACACTAAAGAAGGAGATCGCATGCTTCTTTTTATAGTACAATCTTTGTCTTTAGTACAGAACTCCTTTTAGCATGCTTACTTTGACATGATGCCAGAGCGATATCGAGCTACCTTTGAAAACTAATGACAGATAAGCAGGAAATCTAAGAGCTCAACATCATTATTCCACTTAGTATTTGCATAAATGAGTAGGTGCACAATTTTGATGTCTTTTCTACGAAAATTAGGGACATTTAAAAACCAGCAAAGTTATTTTCAAATAAATGTTATCTAATTACAAGACTATTATAAAATAACACGATGACTATTTAGGAACTTACCTTCACTTCGAATTACAAATAGTAAATACACATAAATAAAATAGTAGTTTGCAATTTATTATCTGATCAGAATCAAGATGCTTCCTCCATACATTCTTTTCAATGTAAAATTAATATTTTAAGGAACTAAAATTGTTGTTGACTTACTAATTTTAGAAGGAAATATGTAATTGGTTGCATGACTGACAACACTTTGAGCAGTTTCCATGTTAAATATAACATTATCAGACAGTTTTTAGCCTCATCCAAGCCATACATTGACTAAGCAAATGGAAGTAACGACCATGCGGTTACTAAATATTGGATTGATTGGTTGATTGATTATTTAGTTTGTTGATTGGGTAGCTTATTAGATAATTTAGTGTTAATATGTAAATTGACATATAAATAAAACTTCAATAATATCGTATAAAGCTAAACGTAGAAAATGGCTACCATTTTTCATCATCTTAATCCAAAAGATTTTCTGTTGAGACTCGATTAAGAAGCATGTTTTCCACGTTATTTTATACTATTACACAGAATATTGTCCGCAGAAACATCGACAATACTATATACAGCTTCAGTTTGTCTGGGATCTTAGTTTCTTTTGACTTTTGAAGAAGTGGTTGCCTAGAAGTCTACTGCGCTCTCTTTTACAGAACCAAGACATATCACCTCTTTCCGATTGGACTTGAATCTAGTTCTCAGCCAACGTGGATATATGAGAAAGCTTGTCAGTACCTTCCCTTTGATCGGTGGTTCTTCCCAGGGTTCTCCTGGGTTCTTTCTCTACCAAATATACTAGCCATTATGTATAACAAATCATGTGCTGAAAAATGGCGTTAAACCCGTAACAAAAACGTTTAAAGACACTCAGTAATGTTGCACGTGACATGGACAGGGTTAATTGTAACACGAATTTCTATTATTTGCATAGAGATCAATGGTTTTTCTTTATTTTTATGGAAATAAAAATGTTTTCATTGAAGTTTCATTATTATATGGAATACGGCCCAGCGAAATGTTACCATTTAAAATAAAACCATCTCCTTGATATCTGGGGTTATAGACAAATAAACTTAAATTGCTTCATGTAAAAAATAGACAACATTTTCCTAGAAGCATCTGCATGATGGTTTCTTTGATCAGGGACCAATTATAACGCTTAAAGAAACTCAACAATTTTATGCCGTTTCATGTTCTTAATTATGTTCAGAAATAGTTTACCAATAATATCATCACAATTTATTTCAGTAATTTGTGTATATATGAGTAGTATCAATTGCTGGCCAGGACATGAAGCGATTTCCGCCATGTAACTTTATGGGCAACTATTAGGAAGTACAACATCATCTGAAAAATCCACCAGCGCTATCCTCAATGCCTGCAGAGGAGATTGGTTTCGAACAACAGTTGGAGTCAGACAGGGATGTATACTGTTACCTACACTCTTTAACATTTCCTGGAAAGGATCATGGAGGATGCCTTGCATGACCACAAGGGCACTGTCAGCATCGGTGGAAGAACAATCACCAACCTTCGCTTCGCAAATGATGTTGATGGTTTAGCAGGAGATGAAAAAGAACTGGCTGACTTGGTTGAGCGCCTCGACACAACCTCCACAGCATATGGAGATTAGCGCCGAAAAAATCCAAACTGACGACAAACAACACCAATCGCATCAGTACAGAAATAAAGGTCAGTGGACAGAAGCTAGAAAGAATCACAAGCTTCAAGTACTTGGGATCAATTATCACAGACGAGGACCCCAAACCAGAACTACTTTGCAGGATTGCCCAGACAACAACAGCAATAACAGGGTTGAGACCAATACGGAAAGATACCAGCATTACTTTTGGTTCCAAAACAAGGCTGATGCACTCGATTGTCATATTCATCTTTCTGTATGCTAGTGAAACACGGACGCTCACATCAGACCTACAAAGAAAGATTCAAACCTTCGAAATGAAAAGCTACCGCAAGATCTTGGGCATCTCATACATTGACCATGTAACCAACGAAGAAGTCCACAACAGGATCAAACGAGCCATCGGATCCTATGAAGACCTCTTGACCACTGTAAAAATGCGCAAACTGAAGTGATACAGTCATGTCTCAAGATCATCTGGACTGGCAAAAACAATC
>JAECUM010035401.1:0-17928 GCA_016617855.1 Megalonaias nervosa
CCCCCCCCCCCCCCCCGTCACTCCTAAACCTTTTACACGTGTCGTTACAAGTTCTGGTTTGAGTCCAGGGTGGTTCCCCCGCCAGTTACCTATTAACAGAATTTCAGGTTTTCTATTGCTTTCCCAAAGTCCATACATTCCTTTTCTTACTGTTTGAACGGGTAGGCATCGGAAGTAAAATTGGTATAGTCATGAACATGCTGTACCAGTTTTAGTTCCTTTCTGAGGTTTAGGAGTTTAATTCCCTTTATATTTTTATTGTTATGTATTTTTATGCGGAGGGGTTCTAATGCTATTACATATAATATCATCGATAAGGAACAATTCTGTCTCGATGAACGCTATAGTTTTAGTTTTTCCGTATGCCTGCTATTTCCTTTTCTTATTTCTTCCATGATTTGCATCCCTCTTGCGTTAATATATAAATTGGAGAATTCTCCTGCCCTTATTTTGTGCCAGTGAATTTTTATAATCATATAAAGCTTCGTGCTCTCTCCTCGCTTTTATTTTATCCTCTTCTTTTTGTATTTAAATATTTATTATTGTATTGCATTCTCTTTGCCTTCTCCGTCTTATGTTTTGTTTGACTTGACAATACGTTTTGGTTATTGATTTAATTTCCTTCTTAATCCCCCCCCCCCAACTCTTTCATTAGGTTGTAATATTCCCTATTTAAAAAGGTTTCTAACAGTACTGTAGTTATGGCTTTGTATTCTTCGTCTTCTACATCTGAGTTGGTTAATTTCCATAGGTTCTGACCCAATCTTGCCCAGCTTCACTTGGTAACAGGTAAATCATAGCTAAATTAACGGTCGAATAATTCAGTTTTCTTGTATCTATTTGCAGTTTTGACTGTATTATACAAATCTATATTTCAGGATGCCTGAAACTTCTGCAATCAGTACACGTACTGATGGAAAGAAAATTCAAACTTACGCTTGTTATTATGGTGTATTTTTGTAACAGCTATTTATCAGTAAATTTTTTAAAGATAGTATATATCCTTTTGGTCGTCCCCTTGCCACATAACTTGGAAATAGTGCAGAGAGTTTCTCAGTTTACCATCATTGATATCAAATAAAGGTATGCTCTTTACCGATAGAGGATATTTGCTTCTATCGAGTGAACAACGGATATATTTCATTTACTTCTTTTTTTGTGGGTGGAATATATCCATTATTCACTCGATACAAGCCGATTTTACTTGCATGTTATGCTCAGACGTTTTGGCTAGCAAAATGTACAACAAATTGAAGTAGAAGCTTTTTTACTGGATAATGTCAGCTGATCACCATTTATTTTCTGCTGTGTTTTTCTTGGTATTTGCATAGAAAATAATAGTAGTAACAGAACCGGCTTCAGGCCAATTGGACCGATGTGGCCCAGTCGGGCCCCGCATTCACAGGTGCCCCGCTTTAGTAATTTTTAAAAATATATCTATAGAGAGAAAGTAATTTTAAATCGATGGAAGAAAATTTTAAAACTTGCTTAAAATTTTATTTCCAAATACCGTGCTCACAGGGGGCCCCTCGCGTAAATCCATGGGTCCCGCCAAAATGATCCAAATCGGGCCCCGCGTTTGCTAAGGCCACTGCTGAGTAATAACATAGTTCTCTTTCATAACTCAGCGATGAATACACATAATCAAAAAGAAATATGAAAAATAGGTTGCTGGATTCGAATCTGGTACACCTGCGTGATATGTGGATATATTTACCATTAAACTAAGAATATTACGAAAATACTCTTCGAATTTCTTGGCCATAATGTTATCAATGTTTATCGATCACATTGAGACAAAAACCATTTTAATTTGATTGGTTGGTTGGTTGGTTGGTATGTGTATGTGTATATGTATAACACCATTTTATTTGGCTCTACTTGCGGCCAGTATTGTGGTGGAAGAAGAATCCAGGAAGACCCGCAGACCAACAGGAAGCTACTGGCAAGCTTTCTCGCATACCCACGTAGGTAGAGTCGAGACTCGAACCCATGCGAATGGAGGTTAGTGTCAGTGACAAAATAAAGGTGAGCACCTTAGTCCACTCGGCCACATATGACCCCATTCATAATTGACTCTAGTGAATTATGAAAAAATATTTAAATGGAAAATCCACTGATTCGCAGACTAACATATAATAAAAATATGTATAATCATCTCAAATTCATGTACATAATGAATGTTTTATACAGTAAAAAAAAAATATAAATAAAACAACCATCTCTCCTACAAAATATATACTGTCTCGATCTATATCTAAATAACCAAGCCTATATTCATGATTAAAACTTTATGCAGTCCGAATTAAAACCACTGTGCTATTCCGGATTACGGCCAGTTATTCCAGTCCCGTTTAATAAGTATACTAATACAGTCGCGTGATTACGTGAAGTGATTACATAAGCCACTACTTTATGGATATCGAGAGCAGAACCCTGATATTTAGACCGTCCAACTCATGCGATCGCTTTATTTCCGTCTCGCTGGTAATCGTAATAGCGAAATTAAGTTACATATAATACTCTTAGGTGACACATATAAATTATACCTAAGCGAGATATATACTAAACCTTTGGGAGACACATGAACCATTCGGCGACCGGTCGCCCAAAGGTTGGTTATATGCATGAGCGTACATCGTTTTACCGTTCGGCGACAGTAAATGGGCGACAAAAAATGAATGTTTGTCATTTATTGTATTTTACCACTTTTTCTAGTATTTTCATATTCCTTTCAGTATTCCATACAGTATTCGCTATATAGGCATAATCATGACTCGTACCTATTCACACATTATCAGTATACAACGATGTCGCCGAAAGGTTGCAATTTAGACGCTGTCGCCTAACGGTCGGATTTGTGCATATATATATTTAACTATACTTTAATCATTATTGATCAAATAAGATTAAAAGCTAATCTTTTCCCGTTGTCAATCAATCAATTTCTCGAGCTTTATAATGCTTTCCTTAATAGCGTTAAAATATAATAATAATTACAGAATGTCTTGACGGCGTTTACTCCGAGTATTGTAACAACACCTGCGGATTGTATCACAATGGCAGTCCGTGTGACAGGCAGTCTGGAATTTGCCCTGACGGTTGTGACCCTGGATGGAAAGATATGTTCTGCAATGTAGGTCAGTCAACTTGATGAAAATCGGGCGTAATTGTTATGTCGTATTTCATGTTTGTGTGTCTTTAAATAATTTGAACCTTTGTAGCTACCATTAACGCAAATTAACGTTCAGTCTCACAACGTAATCTTAAAGGTATCGTAACTGACTTTCCTTATATGCAAAGGACTAAAACAATAATGATTTAAGATACCAAATCTCATCAGCACTCCATCAATGTACTCATTGCCCGCTTTGTTCTGACTCATATGTTTGTGAGGCAAGTATATTTTCATAGCACTGTCTTTGGATTTTCAGTGAACTCAGAAATCCTCAATGCGGCTGAATGTTCTCGCGTGGAAGAATTAATAAGTTCATCAATGTAGGAACAAAAGGAAGTTTTCTTCACAGGGCGTAGAAAATAATAAAAGAGAAATAACCGTACATTTTCGTATTTTACGATTTAGTTGAAAACTCCAATGCCAAAATGAAAAGTACAATTACGGTATGATCTCGTTAATTATTAATCTTTTTTGTTTGAGAGCGCAAAGAATTATTTGCAAACATTAGTTCTTAATATTCACTGAGATCCCTAAAATTCGTAAACGATATTAAGGAAACTTCCTCTGCACTCAAAAATTGTATTGGAAAAAATCTAGTATTTATATGGAGTGATGCTTCGTAGTACATACAGATTGTAAAAACTACTGACAATGGGGCCCTCTTGCGCTTACTAATGAGTGATATGTCGATTAAAACGGCTCTTAATGAACAATTTTACCATTCTACTTCCGATATACAGCAAAGTCTACTTCATAAGGTATGCACATATGTTTTATAATTACAAAACTTAAAGATCACCCCATTCCGTATCAGAATTGTTTAATTACTAGTATATCGCTTATATCTAATTATTTTGCTATGCATATTTTGGGATTAATATGTATGACTTATCTTAAACACATGGATATAAATAATGCCGAGAAAATTTTCAATGTGGTTAACATCGTTTAAGAATTTGTTATCTACACCCGCTTTTTTAATTAAAAAAAGAAACATAATTAACATATAACTTTCAATATCTGTATCACTGTTTTTTCTTTCTTGCATGTTGCAAGTTCTGCAACGCCGCTCGAATTAAATTGGTCATTGACGGTGTCACACCAGGCTTGTACAAAAATAACAAGAGAAAAAAGTGAAGCCAACAAGCTTTGTATATTTTAACAAAATAATTTATTTCCCTAGAAAACAATGTAAAAATTGGAAATAGGATTTACGATTTGTGAATATAATCCAAAATTTAATCCTAAGATTGAAAAATACAAGTTCTATCACCAAACAATTCTAATAGAATCCGGCTTCGAATCTCGATGAAATTCCAATATGGAGGCGATGACGTCAGATGATGTTTGTACTGATGGTAACAGATCCGCGAATGAATCACAGTTTATTATATTTCAGTTAAACCTTAGAATAAATTTCCACTGAATTTCATTCTTCCAGACCTTTAATAAATATAATGCACTTTTCAAGTTTTATAGAGAATAAATTATTAAATCCCCAAAAATAGATGAACTTCAAATAATCTGACAACAACAATAAATCCAAAAAAATAGATGAACTTCAAATAATCTGACAACAACAATAGAAACACCTTGTTCCCTTAAGGTGTTAAGAACGACTGACTTGAAGGCTCTCGGAATGAGAATTAAACCCAATTAAAACATCATCCCATTCCCGCGTGATGGGTCACGTGGTCTCTTAACATTTGAACAGCGCAATACAAAAATGAAATTTGTCGCGTAGGCAAGAACAGCCCTGTCTAAGACCCAAATTCTCAACTGAAAATATAATTAAAAAAGAGAGACTGTTTATACCTAGCTAACATGCGGGCCGAAATGACCTTGGAAATTGCCAATCGTTATCGCTCTACGTTTACAAAATCTATGAACCAGGGTGAGCCAAACATAGAGCTAATGTAATACCTTTTACGTTGTATATCAACAGAATTTAGTGGGAAAAATATCGAATCCCGTGAAAATAATCATTACAATAAAATGTAATGAAATAAAAATAAAATAAAAAAGAATTTTAACACTAACACACAAGCAATTTAGTTAATATACGTAACAAAGGGTACAGGAAGGTTGACTTACAGTTTCCTTTATAAATTACCTATTGCATTAAAAGTTGAGTTTCTTTTTAAAATCGCAGAGTGCATTGGAGAATTTTTAAGTGACCAGAGTAATTAGCATTTTGTAGATATAAACGACAGGTTGTATTTCAAGGAATCAGGACCAACATCTGAGGGCATGTAACAATGCTGGTGGGTTCAATGAGAAGTGGATAGCATATGATGTGGTCTAATGTCACAAAGAATAGTTTTCTATTAGAATTACACTTTTTACAGGGATTTAATGTAATAAAATAGCCGGCATGTGCATTACTCCGAACTCTTGTGCAGTGGGAATAGCACTGAGTTAAGTATATATATATATATATATATATATATATATATATATATATATATATATATAAACGATTTAATGAGATCCATTCGCACATATATTGTGTAACTTTGGAAATTGTGCAATCAAATTTTTAGAATTCTTTAATAATTGTTACCCTCACAAAAATGCATAACTGTTTCTAGCAATGCAGTGTCATTGATCTATCAAGACCATTACTAGAAAATACAAGTTTGTAAGGCCTTGAGAGATTGCATGTATGCAACATTTACACCCATAGGGATTGTAAATATTTTACCATGTATTCATGTTTCAAAACTTGTACATGCGAAAGTGTCGCCAGGACAATTTCTTTTCAGTAGTTTAATGTTCTATTACAAACTAAAACAACTTCCTTTAGAGTGTAAGAATATTGTCTCTTTTGGATGCTGTAAACCGATGTAACACATTTTTCTTGTAAATGGAGATATAATTAACAAAGGCAATAGCGCATCGCACATTAAAGTCAGAGAAAACAAGGTAAATGTAGGAATGCCGACAAATCGAGAAAGAAGTGTAAGTTTCATCTTTTAAGAATATATTGCTTTTGAAACAATACAAAAGCACTAAAGGGCTGAAACGATAATGTTTAAAAAAATCATGCTTTTTAATAAATTGAAGAAGATATTTAGTACAATGAGAAAAAAAAAAAATGTATCGTATTCGAAGCAAAATTAAAAATAGTCTTGATTTTGGTTACAGTCATATAATTAAATTACTTTTTTTATCGTATGATCAGAGTGTGAAAAGGGAACTTATGGACGAGGATGTATGTATACGTGTGGTCTGTGTTTGAACGGTAACGAAATTTGCTCAACGGTGGACGGTCGCTGCAGCATGGGACATCAGGACGGATGGCAGGGAGAAACGTGCAAGAAAGGTACATCAAATATTTAGTAAGAAAATGCATAAACCACAAAATATAATTATCGGTTCTCTACAGCAGATTGTGGCTCAGAAGGAGCTTTTCTCAGTACAGTAAAATCTGGCCAAGAACATATGTCTTTATTTAAATACTTCAAACGGTATTACTTTGGCAAATGCGTGTTCCACGGAAAGAAAGAAATTGCTATGTGCAAAACAAAAAAATCTACCCTGTCACAAGTATGGCTTTAGGAAAGATTGATGTCAGCCAGTATTTAAACAATGTCTAAATATCTCTTCCTGTTTTCAATGGAGATTTTTTTCTTGGTGGAAAAATCGATCTTGGGATATATATACCAAGCTGTTGTGTATGAACATATTCCGCCATATATAAAATTAATAACCAAGATATTATGGTTTTGTTCTACCAAAGCTAGAAATAGTATATGCATACTGGAAAGAGTGTCACAATGAAACGGTTATATAATATGATACAATGTAAAAGAATATACTGACTATTAGGATTTCACTTAAACCAATTTTATCTGAATTGGTGACGTTTTCATAACACTTCAAGCGTCCCATTGCTTCATTGGTCCAGCATGAGAATGGATGTTTTTAGTGATGGACAAGACCGATGTGTTCTTGTGACCTTTCATTAGCGCATTTTCATTAGAATGTTGCCCATTTTAAACAGGCAACAAGGCATCCATTTATAAATATTTCATTGATGGAATATTTGCTACAGTTTAATCTTACCCGGAGATTATGTTCGATTGAAATCACATGGCCCTAGAGCAGGGCAGTGTATAACTCGGACATAAACTTTAGTCAGAACCGGTGAGATTGTGGCAATGAAAAATCTGGCCTTAATTTGTTTATTGTATCGAGAAGCTTTAGTACTAGAAATCATTTACGGTTCTCTCTTTGTTTCGTTAAATAATTTACACTGAGCTCTATTTGGAACCGAGATAATTTCACATTCTCTGAAATAAAGGTATGAACTCAACCACAACCTGTTTACGCATTTTAGTGTGGATCCTAATTATGATTATGACGGGTAACGGAGTCTGCTTTACTACTAGTAGTTGTATCGTACATGTATGTCACATTTTAAGTCATATAAACGATGTAGCTAAATTCTTCGAAAGATACGATAATTATGGCGTTAAGTGACGTTATTCGATTTTCTACAGAATGTTGATCCTATATAAAAAGGACAGAGATTATACTGTACGAAGAAAAACTTGTATAATTTCAAGTGTCGTGGGTTGTTTTGCATGATTATACATACTCGAAGTGGACGAAACTTTACATATGAGATATAAATATATATTATTCGACCGCAAAGCAAAGCGAAGCAAAAGAAAATTTCTTTTTATAATTGATAATGTTTTTAATTTTGCAATCAAAGACACAAACAATATAGAGAAAGCTAACCTGAGGTTTTCGTCCTCGAGCTCAGCACTTCATCGCCCGACTGATTTAATCTCTGCTGACTGTTAACATCGCTCGATGGAATGATAAGCGGTGTTAACAGATAGTCCCAAATATGAAGCAGGTCGTAACGGACACCGTCCCGGTTTAGCGTCGGTCTGTGCGCATGGATGTAGATCGATTCCTTAACCACCTGCTTAAACCAGGTTTGTTCTTGATCTAGGATTTTTGCTAAGTCCTAGGTTACCTTTTGGCCGGGGCAAATATGGTGGATGTGCTGTAAAACTTCAGTTGAGCTTAAAGTTTGTCTTGAATGTTCATTAAATCTCGCTTTCAATGTCGTTTCGCTTACATGGGACACTGTTAACATCGCTCGCCATTCTATCTAGCGATGTTAACAGTCAGCAGAGATTAAATCTGTCTGCTGTTGAAGGCCTTAGTGTGAGGACGAAAGCTTCAGGTTAGCTTTCTCTATATTGTTTGCATATGTGACGAAGAGTTTTAAACGTTGTCAAATAGGAAAAATAATAATACACAGTTAAGCTTGCACCAAAGTGTATTTTCCTTTATTTAGGCATATTTTAGTTCATAAATTTGAAGTTGGCGATTGCAAGATGTAGATTAGAATTCATACTATTTGAATAAAAGTCCATGGCTTCTAAAGCACAGCTATTCATTAACTTGCATAGTATCTTTTTGTATGATTCATGCGATTGCCTACTGATACATACTTTTTATATTGTTGTAAAAGTGAAGATGTATTTTATATCCGGGTTTCCACATTTAAAGATGTACATGATAATGTGTCCATGAGGACAAAACATCCATAGTGAGACTAGTTTGTTCAATCATTTTATGTTCTCTGTGTATATCAGACTGCGACGAAGGAACATACGGCCACCGATGCAACAACACCTGTGGTAACTGTTTGAATGGCTGCTTAAAGACGAATGTACGCTGTATCGACGGATGTAAAGAAGGATGGCAGGGTGATAGGTGCGAACAAGGTAGTACGTGGTCTTTTAAAAGAATAAGCATATCATCTTAGATAAATCATCGACTCTTCTTGAATTGCCCTCTTTATTGTGCAGTTAAGCTGTACCAAGCGTCTTGGTTTATTACAAAATTACCGTGAGTAGCCCTCAGGACAACAGTGCATTTTGAGATAGGAAATGTACATAAATCTAGAGAATACTAGCAGATAATTTACAAATGTGAATTAAATGAATTCAAAAAAGCTTAATGTTAGTAATTTGTCGCAATAGATGTTTTGCATGTATTCTTAAATCCATTGCGAGCGATGGCCGACAATGCATATAAATATTATTTTCCACATCCGATTGTGACGACTCAACAAGTGAGACAGTTTTCGTTACTGTAACAATTTAAAAAAATGCGCAACATTGTAGTCTCTCAATAACGGTCTACATCAGCAACCTTGTCCTTATAAACTTAACTGGCATCGTACCTTCCAGATAATGTTGTTGCAAAAGTAAAGTAAAACAATAGAGCTTAAATCTTTCGTGTACAGCATGTGCAAAGGAACATACGGACATGGTTGCATTGACACATGTGGCCAGTGTTTGCACGATAGCAACGGCTGTTCAATAGTAGACAGAAATTGCATCGAAGGCTGTTTAAGCAGGGTGGCAAGATGAGAAATGCAGACGACGTACGCTTTATTAAACTACAGAATCATGTCTTCGCTCTAGTGTTTCTGATTAGTAACTTTCTCGTTTTTGAAATATTTAGGCAATTCTTTGGTGCGCTTTTAATTTGTATCTGTTTTAGGTGCAGATAACGTAAATATAACTTGACACATGCTGATGAGAAAACAATTATGTAGCATTAATTTGCTTTGAATGTGTAATGAATAAATGAATTCACGACATAATATCCTAAATCGTCCAAGAAAACACGATGTGATATGCTTGTTTTATGATATTAAGGCTGCATTCTCTCGCAGCGAATGTAAAATGTGGATAATGTAAAATTAAATATGGAGTCTGTGTTCGAGGAGAAGACAGATATTAAAAGGTTGCGTCCAGCACACCAGATAACAAGTACATCTGTGAAACAATCTGCATGGCATGTACATGTCTGATATTTCGCGCCGTGACCAGAAAATGTGTTCCTATTCAAGTTATAATTATACAACGAGTTACAGGCATGCTCGTGAAAGAAGCTTCGAACAATCGAAACATTTGAAGGGTTCGTTTCGAGACGGCCGTTTAACGAATTTTGTAACTATCTCGAAACCTAGGTTCGAAAATAATAATAATAATAATAATAATAATAATAATAATAATAATAATAACAACAATAATGAAGGAGTATACACTTCATGACTGAATTTGGAATAACATGTGTCTTATTTGCGCTGCATTTCCGTTTGGATGGGTTGCTCAATATACTTTAAAATTGATCCGTGAGTGTAAGATTTACAAAATGGTATTGTAAAAGTTTACCATGAACGACAACAAAATGAATTAACATTAAATGAGGTGATCATCGGTGACAATGTATTCATCTCTCAGACTGCTTGGTCAAGGTATTCGGACAAACACTAATTAGTTGTGAAAAATATCATTCATTCTGTTGGGAAAATTGGATACAGTACTGAATACTTCGAGTTGTGTACATTATCTCTAATATCATTGTGGAATTTTATATTTCTAATTTTCCGACACTGTTTTCAGTTTTTCAGGTTCATCATTGATTCAGTCCTGGAAATTGCTCGATGTCAATTGTTTACGGCTGACCAAAAATATATTGTGCCTGGTCTATGTGACACAATTGTTGAAACTTAATGCTTACTCATACACCTCTTTATGGCCTTTTATCTTACAAAAATACTGCGAGGCACTCCGCTTTGACTGATTACAAAGTTTACGCTTACTAGATGTTGAAGAAGTATTATTAATGTAGCTTTATCTCCTCTATATTTTGTTAACATAAAGGTGAAGAAACATTAACATACAAACGCTCCCCTAAAATGTCATATAATGAATACATGTTAAAATAAAGTTTTAGCAAAGGTTGAATAATAATGTTGCACCAAATATTTTACTCGAAAGTTTGCATTTTCTAATATTTATGGAAAACGGATGGATGACGAAGGACAATATGAAACAAGATATATAAATCGTTTTCTGCTAATATATAAAAACAATGTTGGTAGTATTCATCGTTTATTTTAAATAACACTGTATAATATTTTCCTCATTTTTTTAGAAGTCAAAGTACAGCATTAGGTGCACATGCAAAGAGATATGATTTCATTATAAACTAGAATTGTAGACTCGTAGATTGATTTTCCCCATCATAACATCTTAATTTTCCAAGCAGATGCCAGGGAGTAATGTAAGCTGGGTACAGATGTCGATGTTCCATGCTAAAAATGTTTCCGATAGGAAAATTAGTTTGTCCCGAGCATGGAATTTATGTCACAATCATATCAAACGTTTCAAATATAACGAATTGAGGACGTTGTAATGTCAATAACACACATTAAATCTATATTTTCATTTTGCGCGATTGTATGTAGAAAATAATGTCCTGTTTCCTAGCAATATATCAATGCTTTCAAATTCCACACATTTTGTCCCTGAAATTCACGATTTCGCACCATGTCATAATTACCATGTACATGTCCGACTTGCAATTGTTGAATAATTTAGTTTAATGCAACTAAAGCATCCCAGTGTGGTAGTTCATATAGGTTTCTTTTAACATCGCTAAGAAACACATGCAGTGGCGTGTCTATGATAGTTGGGCCAATATGGAGAAAACTTACAAATGGTCCCATGCAATATGAATAGCACTTATGCGGGTCTAAATTAAGCAATTTGATGCGTGGTATGTTGCCTGTTCCTTGTTTCTTTTTAAAGTGTAAGAAAATAAATTGTTTGGATGGGTTCGTATGTCCCTTTCTTTTGCATATTTTTGTTACGTGATAGCTTCGCCCATGAATATATGTTTGGTGTGAGTGACAGTATAGTGCACAAAATAGTTTTATTTTTTCAATGGGAACCCCGGATGATGCAGTGATCTAAGCAGTCGTCTTCATATATCACTCACATATCTTGCCTCTATTCGCGTGAGTTCCAGTATCGACTTCATCAACGTGGTTATGTGAGAAAGCTTGCCGTAAGCTTCAAGTGGGTCGATGATTCTTACCTGGATCTTCTCGGGTACTTCATCCACGATTTACACTGTTCACAATGCTAAAAATCGGGTTAAACCAACAATACAATACCATACGTTTCAAACCGTATTTGTTGTCAACAGAATTTCAATTAGACGTGTGTACCCTATAGAAAAAATGGCTATTATATATACATCCCAGATAAACAGGTTCAACTGCAATTCAATTTGTGCCATCCTTAATAATTCCAATTGTAATGCATTGGCCAAACATTTCTGCAATCCGATTGAATATAAACGGTAATGTGACACTAATCAAGAATTTTCTATACATCAGTAAATTCTGCGGACTACTTATGTTTCCAAGTTCCCAGCTAGGTTTATATGAAGCTTTATCTATACCAACAATTTACAACGTAATAATAATAAAAAGTAACATCCACTCACCTTTGTGATTTCCGCCCAAAATGTTCAAAACCCGATTACAATCACCCAATGTGAATTATAACAATGTAATTGAACGGTCATTCCTTCATTTCATCACTTACCCCTTTTGCAAAAGAAAGTATATGGCAGGCTTTACAAGCCAATCATGAGACATGGTCGCATTTTGATTCATCAATGCTTTATGGCTGTTATTAATTGTCAGGGTCAGATGTCGAGCAAAGGATCTATCTAAAAATGGACACCATTTTTCTTTTGAAAGATCGAAATGCGTAGAAAGCAAGAATAACATATGCTTTGGCAACACGTTTTATAAACAAGCGTAATGTTCGGAAAAAAGGAATAGCCTGGTTTAAATAGCATCAACCAAACTTTTTTATTTTAAAAGAATGATCACAGCAATATATCCTTGTCATGACACACTACCTTACGTTACTATATAATGAATCAACGACTCTTCGCTGGCGAAGATAGGCTATGCGTTCTGACGTAGTTACGAGGCTATTGAAAGAAACCATCCAATTTCCTAAAAGTGAATGTTTTGTAGACGCAGTCTGATAATAGGGCGACAGAAAGGAAATACATTGAAATTAAATGATTAAATGGTATTGGTTGCTTATTTATCGATGTGGAAGTTGTACCTAAGTACTCACAAAGTTAACATTAATTATCTTAATGTCTTATGTATTAAAATAATTCGTTTCGTTGCACTTTTACGAAACGATATTTTATATGAAAATTAAATTACCCATAGCGTACAATGCAGATACAGTATGTCTGTCATCTACTACATATTTTGAAAGCTATACGATCTAATAAGCACAATGAAAACAATAGCATAATAATGATCTTTCTACTATATGTGCCACGAACACATTTAACTCATCAAATTTAATGTACAAAATAGTTTTATTTTCTCAACTGTTCGCATAAATTGATACCTACAGAATATAGACTAGTGGTCTGAACACTATGAGGGTAGTGCATGCCATACATTACATCACAGACAAAGTAAGTGCACCTTGGAAAAAATTGTTTAAAATGCATTAAAATGTTGTGGTAATGCAAAACTATCATCATATAATCAATCTTTAATTATCCGGAGTTCATAACTAGCACAACTACATTAACATCTCCATGTGCCAGATATTGAAAGAGGTATTATTGACAAAACTATTCCATTAAGAAATCGATCTTGTATTATAATGAAATTTTTTTTTATAAATATATAAATAATATCATAAATATTTTGTCATGTTTATCTTTCAAAACAAAATTTCAGCACAACGTTGAATATACCGAAATCTGTATAGAAAATTTGAGTCTGAAAATCACATATTGGACTTCTTAGGGAATGTATGTAGCAGCAGTCAGGGCGAACAGACAACTTGTGTTCCTGGCCTTATTTTACAAAAATAAAGGTTCCTACGGGGGCTGAAAAATAGGGTCAATAACGCTAAACCGAACCTCCTAACTTTTATTATTACCGTATAGTTTGAAAAAACGGATATCAAATCTTTTGGGTTAGCTCATTTTTGTTATTTTATTTTTGACTTTTTTGTTTTTTATGTTATAATGCGTTTAGTTTACTCGCGGGTCAATTAATTTTTGTCGGCCGACCTGCCTGCTGCTCATATATATCAGATTATCCAAAGATTTTATCCAGACCTATACGATATCTAGATCTTGGGTCATGTAGATTTATTGTAATAAATCCAAACGGAACAGCTTGTGCTTGAGCAAAAAAGTTCTTAAATTTAATCATATCTATATCCCCTGAACACCAAGTATAGTAAATATTCTGTAAAGTATAATTATCTACTCCATTAAACACAACCAAAATATTGCAGTTGTCTCTGATCACTTTAGGTATTTGTGTATAACGCTGAGTGACGTATATAACATCTGTATTCTTGCGTCTACCTCGAGAAAATATTCTAGCTGGATTTGTTTGTCTGTCCAACATAACATCATCGTACACCACTAAATTATTAATAAATCCATCTAGGTCATCTACAGATGGGGCTTCACCAATATCGGTGATAAAATCAACCACATCATCACCATCTTCATTCAGCAATTTTGCATTTTCATTAAAATCTTTAAGTACTTCGTAACAGTGTTGATCATCTACAGATGGTGCTACTAAATACAGTTTACTCCATTTTAACCATCGCATTATTGAATTTAATAATAGTTGTGTTTTACCTGATCCAGATGAACCTATTATAATCATCCTTATCGAATTTGGTAATGCCGGATGATGCTTCACTGGCTCCTGTTTTCGTGTCGCCGAAAAGTCAATTATATCCATATAATAAATAATATGGATCTATATTGTGTTCGGTGTAGAGCGTCTACACCTACTGCTGAATTAACAACGATAACAACAAAAAATAAACGACGTGCTCTGACAGGCAAATGTGTAAAATGTGGCACGAAGAAATACAAATTTGTCAAAACAAAGACAGGTGGAGATATTGCCGCTTTATTAGGAAAATTACCAGGAACTCCATGGGCTAAATACCCGGTGAGAAACATCTTCCTGGATATAACTATTGTGGTCCTGGAACTCGACTTGATATCCGACTTGATGATCAAGATCAACCAAGATCAGGAGAGTATCCAATAAATAAGATTGATCAAGCGTGTCATGTTCATGATGTTGTGTATAAAAGTAAAGATTTACAACAAAGGCATCTTGCAGATGTAAAATTGATTCATGCATTACATTCTATACCTAATAAATCTGTCAGAGATAAATTAGCCAGTTTTCTAGTAAAATCTGCCATGAGAGGTAAAATAATGTTAGGGGCTGGTAATTAATTATATAACTGTTATAATGGAATCCATTTATTATAGCCCAATAGGATATTGGAGAGGCAGATCAGCTATTAGTAAATTATCTGAAGCAGCAAAAGTCTCACGTTCTGTTGCTGCAGCGTGGTTAGCACGACAGGCAATATGGCAGATTTATCTACCACCACCTAAAACAATTCAATATGCACATGTTGATGTCAGCGTCCCTAATGAGGTTCATCAAGCAGATATTTTATTTTTACCACACGATACCATTAAAATTGGTAAACGTCAATCACGCAGGTACAAATACGCATTAACTGTCGTTGACGTTGCAAGTAGATATAAAGAAGCGGAACCATTATCAAGAAAGACAGCATCTGAAGTTGCATCTGCGTTTGAACGAATTTATCAGCGAGGACCTTTGCGATGGCCACAGTTATTACAGGTTGATCCTGGCAAAGAATTTCTTGGTGCAGTATTATCGTTGATGAAGAAATATAACGTTAAAATCAGACGAGGACATACTGAAATTCATCGTGATCAGGCAATTATTGAACGATTTAATCGAACACTTGCCGAGCGGTTATTTGGATACCAATATGCAAAAGAAATATCTACTGACTTTAAGTCCGGTGAGAGATCTCGTGAATGGGTTGCAAGGTTACCAAGTGTGATAGCTGCGTTAAATAACGAAATTACTCGTTCAACTTCCATGAAACCTTCTAATGCGATTACAAAAAAATATATACCCCGTAGCGATGACAGACAACAACCTCAACCAGTATTAGGTAATGTAACTGTAAGATATTTATATGAACCTGGCGAACTTGAAGGTGGTAAAAAAAAGAGCAACTGATCCTATCTGGAGTGTGACTACACATACAATTTCTAGTGTGGTTAGATCCACTGGTAGACCTCCAATCTACAGACTGGATTCTACTGCCCCTCAACGTGGATTTGTACGTGAACAACTACAGGTAATTCCTAAAGACACACAATTACCACCACATACAATTACATAACCAGAACCTCTACGTCGATTGCATTCAAGACAGGTCAGCATCACATTATCACGTGTATGACCAAGATCACTATTAATTCTGTCTACGGTACATTGTCTTGGATTATTATTCGAATATTGCCATAACATATTACAGTTACAGCTTGCACAATGACTATTCTATAGTTGTTTTAGTGTTATAATAAATTCAGTATCAATATCAAAGTCACGCTTATTTTTTTTGTCACATTGCTTATAACCAGATAGTTTTTTTCTTATTACGTCATTATTAACAGTCTGATTATTATTTTCTGTAAAATTCATAATAACCCTATGTAGTTGAGATATTCTTCTGACTCTAGAAACTGCGAGATAGACTAAATTTGACCATTAGATCCGATCATCTATAATCCAGATATTTGTATCAGAAATAGTTAACCCCTGTGACGAGTCAATAGTTATAGCATATCCTAACGTCCACGGTGATTTATTCATACTCAGCGCATTCTCAACGACATTAATATCGACTAAAATAATATCATTCAAGACAAGATTCTGTATTACACCACCAGGAATTTCAACATCAATATTCTGTCGTCGAGTATCTGCTGGGCGATAACATAATGGTACAGGTAGATCTGAAAACTTTTCTTTATATAACAGAAATAATTTATCCTGTAGTTCAATACGAACTATCTTTCTACTTGCAACTATTAAATCAGCGGGATTCCATAAATTTAGAAAATCATTCATTGAAGTCTCTGGAATTACTCCTCGCATTATTTCACATTTCACATTGTACTCTGTCTGGTTGTAGTCTGATTAATCTTTTAAATTCCTTCAGCGGTTCATCAATAGCTCTATGGTCGTCATTTGTTTCTACATAATAGTCTACGTTATTCTTCAGCCATTCATGTGGAGACTGTTCAATAAAGGGTGGTGGTTGACCATGATCACCACACATTATTACAGCAGTATTCTTTGTCAATAGCCATTCAAGAAATGTTTTTAATATTTCTAACGACACCGTGCATATCTCGTCCCATATAATATATTTAGGTATATATTTCTCACCCATTCGTTCGGGAGTCCATGTGTCTCCACACCATCTAAAGAAACTATGATAAGTACACGATTTTGCTCCTCGCTCTTTTATTTCTCTGGCTAATTTATGTGTCGGTGTCAAAACAATTATATCTGAATTATTATTCATGAATAATTTAATCGCACGCGTTGTTTTACCTGAATCACCGCATCCGTTAAGATAAACAGTCTTATGTCTAGCCACAGGATCATATACAGATGGTGCTGATGACTTTGATACTTGATTAATATTTTTGTAATATATTTCCTTAATTTCAACGTCGGCGGATTCAGAATAACTAAGTATATTTTCTTGTTTCATTCTCCATGATCCCCATTCACCATTACCAAGTAGCGGTTTTAACAAATCTGTATATTTTTTATTTATATAAAACGAATCTGTGGCGACTCTGACAGCATCACGAGGAAATCTATTTATCATAGACAGTAGATTTATAGAAACATATGCCAACATAGATGATCTTAAATGAGTAAACTGCGGTGAGTCACCATCAAGATAACTCACAAT
>JAECUM010035406.1:0-10937 GCA_016617855.1 Megalonaias nervosa
ACGAGACAACAATTACAGTCTGGGGCCTCGAGTGGCCGAGTGGTCTAAAGCACTCACCTTTCCTCTCAGGCTCGGTTAACGTGGATAGGTGAGAAAGCTTGCCTGTAGCTTCTTGTGGGTCGGTGGTTCTTCCAGGGGTTTGCCAGGGTTCTTCCTCCACCAATTATACTGGCCGCCATGTACAGCCTATCTATTGCTGAAAAATGGCGTTAAACCCTACAACAACAACAACAACAATTGCAGTCTCATTAAAATGGACTTTGCGAAGTATAAAAAATGCAATATTCAGACCATTAAGTAGGTACTAGCATGTTGGTCAGTGTATATTCTGATACTAATGCGAACAAAAGGCCGTCATTCCCTGGAAAACGTATATTTTTTAAACTTGAGGACAGAATTGAAAACAATACGCTTTATTTTTCTTGTACATATTTAATTTATGTGGTCAATGATTCATGGTGCAGCCTCCCTCAATATTCAATGGCAATTGTGCTGACTGTAATAACCAGATATTAAAATATTTAGTGTTGAAATATCTTACTAAGCATATAGCTTGTCAGCGTTTTTTAATTTGACAGCATATGTAATAAAGTAGACTAAAACTATCACGATATCCATGGCGTCAGATACTGATTTTCGTGTTATACTAATTAGTTTTTCAATGCACTCAGGGGCTCTAATCGGTTAAGATTTCAAATTAATAATTGCTTGCTTTCGTCTATCAAAGGCGAGAAACAGCTGGAGTTGGAATTTTTTTACGTCAGAAGTCTTGTATTCACGGGTCAAGTGTATATTTTACCTTTTGATCATATATGTTTTATGCAATAACCTGTTTTTCTCTATTAACCTATTATTCTTATTAACCTACATCGCAAGGAGATTAGTTGTCTCTTTCGTAACCCTTTTCCTGTTTCTTCCTTCATTTTGTTCAAAGTTTTCCTTGTACAATAATGCATATACCTTTTCCTTTCATAAAATTCGTGTTACGTGTGCATATTCTTACTTAGCCAGCACATAATCTTCTATAGCATTTCACCATGTCTACATTTTGCAACTTACTAAAAATCTTTCATATGCATTTTGTACAAATGAAGACTTCATTCATGGTCATCATACTCCTGAAATGAGCACTTTGACTGAACGGAACTCCCTAGCTGAACTATGTGATGCTCAGACTCAGAACTAACTGACTTAATGAATCTTTCTGACTTTATTTACAACTTTATATTTCAAAACTTATGTTTCGTATTAGGCATTCAATAATTGGCAGATAGATACTTCATAATAATAATATTAATAATTATGGTTTGGTTTGGTACTTTACGGCAAAGTAACACAAAAGGGTTATTTAATGACGAGTCAATTGTCTTGCTCACATACACACGTCGGTAGGTGACACAAGCTAGTCCAACGGTAGGATTCTAACCGGCACCCTTTCATTAGTCTGTCGGGCACATTTACCACTGAGCCACATCGGCTCACTGAAATAATAATAATAATAATAATAATAATAATAATAATAATAATAATAATTACTATTATTATTATTATTATTATTATTATTATTATTATTATTTGTTGTTGGTGTTGTTGTTGTATTATCAAAAGACAGCCTCGATAACAACTACTAATATTACTACTGCCACTATCATTTGTACCACTACTAATACTCTTACAACAACTATTATTAATTTTCAGCACGATACCTAACTCATTTTTCTCAAAGCTAAACAATTAGTAATCAGTGAAGTAAGGACACTCTAAAAAAAAGTACTAGTCACAGAATTTATGAACACTGAATATATTTTTAACCAAACGATATAGGCAGAAAACCTAAAGAGTTCGCGTACATTATATTCTAAATTTGATACTTATCACCATAATCCATTTCATGCAGACATTTCAGTAAAAATCTACATAATTATTATCGACATCATTAAGAGATAAATATTACAATTATTAAATATTATCTGTTGTAAGGAATGGTTTAATTAAAGTTAATTTTTCTTGAACTGGGGGGAAACGAAGGAACTTCTAAAACCAGATTGCAAACCTCCAATCAAAGTATTCTAGTACAGACTTTCAACTCACATCACCATAGCAACACAGCCATCTGCTGTAGCTGAAGCAGTGGTGTTATGAAAAACTAAGGGTTAAGTACAGGTCAAGTCGGCATTGAAGATACATTTTCCTAGCCTAATGTTTTAAGCTTATTTAGATCCTACTGTTCCATAAACTGATAAAATAAAGTTTGGTACTTAATTAAAAAGTACGTTTCCAAGTAATGGTATGTATTCGCCGTTTACGAGACTTTAAATGAGTATATTTTAACTTTCAAAATTTATACACATTTTTAATGGAGTTGCATTAAATTAATTGAAGTTTGTGGCAAATGAAGGTACGAGAAAACATACATAGAATACTTGGATAATTAACACAGTACGATCTTTACTTACATAATAGATGAATATAATCTCACTAACAGAGATACGGACCCTTGGTGGTGAAACGCGATGAGGATAGACGGCACAACAGAACGATATCTGAATGTGTGTCAGGTGAAGCTAACTCCTAAAGAAAATCAATACAAAACACACAGCAATAGAATACTTGTGATAGCTACCTAATGAACACGCATTCTTCTAGAAATGAATGTGTGTGTGATTTGGATTTTTGAGGTAGCTTTAACAATTTTTCAGCCATATCGCTACGTTGTCTGCAGTGTGGCAGTTTAGAGCGATGTCTAGCACTGGTGCATCATGCCGCAGACATGTAGCATCATGTCCCACCCAGTCACATTATCCTGACACCAGGCCGATCAGTCCTAACACTAACCTCTTAATACTGAGCGCGTAGCGAGACAACTGTTATTACCATTTTTTTTAAGTCTTTGGAATGACTTGTCCTGGGTTCGAACCCGCTACCTCCCGCGTCCGAAGCGGACGCTCTAACCACTTAGGCCACCTAGAAATGAGACAGTTATATATCCTGGGTTAACAATTAATAGGTTTCTAGGGGTATAAATCATTTCCAAGCATGTTTAACACACGTAAGAAATGAAAAACAAAATCATTTTGAATTTTGAATTTCAGCAGTTTTATACACATGCAATAACATCCTTTCTATCCTTCTATAAACAAATTTTAAACTGCCAAAAAAATACCACAACAAAGACAAACATATAGTCGAAAATCAGTTCATCAAAGACAAATATCGTCTGTTTTGTGGTCTGATTTCTGAGCGAAAGGTTGGTTGTTAATATCTCAGCAGGCATGATTGTCAAACAAATTTTGATTGACCTAAAAACACGAATGCTAATTTCATATGGGAGCATTGTGTCACTATACTTTAGATAATTAAAGTTAAATTACTATATGGAGTAAGGTTTGGAACATTACATGGCGTTGTTCTGGGTAATATTCGCAAGAGAAAAATATTTGTTGTGTACTTTCTTCAGTTAATCATCAATATAGAGGTAATCCAATTAAATACTTTTTAAATGATTATTCATTAATTCAGATGCAATTTGTATTAAGTCAAGGAGGAAAACATTGATATTTCCTTCTACCAAAAACAGTGTCTTGGAATATGATTGTCACGATTGTTAAATGACCCTTTTATTAATGGAGTCGCTTTGAAGAGTCTTGATAGATAATGTGTTTCTTTGTCGGATGACTGAAGGAAGAAAAAGTTGTAGTAAAAACTCTTATTCCAGCTTGTATTGATTGGAAACTATTTACGTCGTAAGCTATGTCACTAACAACTGGTGCAATCGGAGATATTATAATTAAAGAAGCCTCGAACCAGTTGCCATTTTGCATAGAAATATAAGTTGATGTTTTTGTAGCCTGGATCCATGACTTTCCAGTCTTATTTTTCTCGACATGAAACTTCAATAATTACTAATTTTTTGTGTTGGTTACGATTCTGGCTGCCTTATTATTAACATTTTTGAGCTCACCTTTATCAAATTATGTATTGTCTTAAATTGACAAAGTTTGACAATTTTAAAATATGCTACTGGCAAAACAATTTATTGTTGTGTATTCGCATGTTTTTGTTGTCCTTTTGTATCCATAGAATCCCTTAAATTTTATATTGTCTCATAAAATTAAAAACGACAAGTGATATTTAGCTGTTACTGGGTCATTTGTAGTCATCGGAATGGCTTATACTAAAGTAGAACAAATACAGGGAAAATGTATATACTTATATACTTTGTTGTTTCTTTTTTATTTATACCTCACCAAGTAAAATTGGAAACATAAATCAATGACATAAATACAAGTTACGAAGCAAATGGAATTCTGAAACTTTCCCTTGGACGAGGAGGAGTTAATTCGGCGACGTCCTCTCAAAAGTAGTGTACTACAGGTGTGTAAAGCTATGTCCCCGTAGTGTTTGTATTAGGATAGAATTTTTTAGTAAAAATAATAACATTGAAATTCTCTCTAAATTGTATTAAAACTAATTTTTCATTGGATGAATTTTTCATTAAATAATATTGGAAATAATTTCCACAAAAAAATATGGAAATTAACTTTATTTGCCTTCTATAACTATATTCTATTTTGCCTCCTATAACTATATTCTATTTTGATAAAGTTTGCTTCCTTTACAAACAAGTACAAATAATCTCCCCCGTATTATACATGCGTATGCTAACTCAGCAGAAACAACACTCAGTGGTAAAAATTCTTAACGTTCTTTCTGACTTAGTAAGTTAGGGTTCAACCGTTTTCCTGAGACGAATAAAATGCTGATTAAGAGGATTATGACGCAATGAACACATTCGATTCCATCGGGATAGACTGGGGCCTCTTTCTGGTTTGGGACGGTACACGCGCTGCTTACATGATACACTTGGTACCAACTTCTTTACCAAATATGGCCAGGGGTATCTTGAGGCAGCATAAATAGCGCCGAAGCTGCTTGTATCTTCAGTTCGTTAGTCCCAAAATTAGAGAGGTCTTGTCTGTCTTCTTACAGGTAAGAATCGTCTGTGTTCGTAAAATTCTTAATGAATAAGTACCTTTAAAAGTTAAAGATTTCTGTGGTAACTTTCGTAGTTTGCAATATTCTTGTGAGTTCTCTTTTTATTTTAATATTATAATGTAATGGAATGTTTAATTGTTTTTAAGAATTTATATTCATTTGTATTTTTATTATGGTGAAAAGATGAATTCGCTACCAACTTCATGCTAAGATTTAATTTTGGAATAAAATATTCTTTAAGTAATAAAGAATAATGTTTAGTAATCAATTTCAAATCGGTATTCTAATTTAAATTTGGTAAAATATATTTCTTTAAAATGATTGTTGCATTAATCGCAACTATTGAATTTTATGCTCTTTAAATTCAATCGATATCTAATTATTTGTATTATATTCTAAAATACAGAAATTACACAAGCGTATGAAGTTGGTAAGATCGAAGGAAAAGTATTCAATATGTATTGTATGTATTTTTCAATATAAAGGTTTTATAAGTTGTATCTCTAGAATGTAGCTTTATATATCTATCTATATCAATAAAGTTCGTTAGTCCCACAATTAGAGGGGTCTCGTCTGTCTTCTTACAGGATCCCGTGTATCTCTTGCACTGCCGAGCTTTCCTCAAGATGTAGCCGTATCTACACCGTTATGCGTGACACCTTATCTTTAAGAGAGCCGAACTTTCTTATCTTTCTCTCTCTCTAAACATGGGCAAAGACATCTCTTAAAGCTACGAGTATTTCCTTCTCATAACAGGGAATGAGAAGAAGGTTATGATATGATAAACAACTTTTCATAACATATGCCGTTTACCACATTTGTGCCATCCCCCCAATGGATGTGGAAAACACATCATATGAGTGAAATAAAAATGCAGTTTTTCAAAACATCTAGACCCCGAGGTCATGTTTTCGTCTAAAATCAAATAAAATCCTCTATAAAGGAAGTGTATAAATGCTTTCCCTGAGTGGACCTCCTAATGTATGTGGATTTACAAGGTCCTCCTAATGTAGCTAATGCTTGTGTGTGTGTGTGTGTGTGTGTGTGTGTGTGACAACTTAACGATACAGCAATGTATGGATGAAACCTAAGAAGCCATAAATGGATCCAAATACTTTAGCAGTATCGACTTTGTTCAAGGATAGTGTCAAGTCGTAATAGCTGAGATAGACGCGCACAAGATATCGTTAGAGTTGGAACGGGTGGACTACGTGCGCATGCCGATGGGCCTTTGCACTAGCTCCGCAACATTCCAGAGAATAACACAAATGTACTTAGCCGAAGATAAATTTGGTATGATTCACATCTACTTGGATGACCTTTTTGATGTATTCTGCGCCCACTGAAGAAAACATCTTGAGGCTGGAATATTTATTATTAATCGCTTTTGAGAGGATGGTTTGAAAACCAAACAAGCAAGAAAAACTACTTCATGATAATTGTAAAGTTTCTAGGACATGTTGTATTTAAAGATGCCAGAACCGCAGATTCAGATAAAATTAAAGCAGTCAGAAACTGGAAATGCCACAAAAGGAGATAGAACTGATGGAATTTCTTGGAATTGATGGTTATTACCAGAGATTTGTCAACGAAGTCGCTCAAATGCTTTCCCTTTACATGCGTTACCGACTAAGCAGGAGAAGAAAGGAGGACGCAAAGGTTTAAGGAGAGACGACATACATTAATTTCAAAAGAACTAGATTCCACAAAATGATTAGTAAATATACCGATACTAGGATATCCTGACTTCACATCACCATTATTGTGGAGACGGATGCATGTTTTAAAGGACTTGTAGCAGATCTATCACAAGATCAAGCCAATGGTCGCTTGGTTATAGCTATGCGTCTAGAGCCCTTAGACGAACGGGAAAAATATGGAAAACTATAGTTCCATAAAATTGGAATTGCTGGCTGTAGAGTGGGAAGTTTCCGAAAAGTTTCGTTATTATCTCATTGGAAAACAATTTACCATCTGTGTTGATAATAATTCTCTTTGTTACATGAAGACGTCCAAACTGGAAGCCTCTGCCAGCGATGGCTCAATTTGATTTTGATATCAAATTTAGAAGTGGACATTTAAACAAAAATGCCGATCCATTAAACTAACAAAAAAGTAAATTCCCGACAAGAAGGACAGGCTCATTAATGAATGTATAAATTCAAAGTATCTCAATTTAGGGAAATCGATGGGAATAGACGTTTGAATATAATCAATAATCCAAATAACTGCCATATCAACGTTTCGGAGTACTCTATGGTCAAATTTGTTGCTTTTACACTTATTCACTTTGCCCATATATGACCTTTTACGGTCTAGTAAACAAATTGTTGGATTTTTATTCGTAAAATAAATGTTTGAATCTCACACGTGTAGCTTAATTTATCTTTGTGATAAATTTATATTTGTGTATTGGTAGGATGAACCCATTGGATTATAGCTTACTGTTTTGATATGCTTTTGATAAAATAGCTTTGGCTTGAGAATGGTCACGGCACACACTGTCCATTACATTGGGTGAGCATTACTCTAGTCACACGGCACTCACTATTCATTATATTGGGTGAGCGTTACTCTAGTCACACGGCACACACTGTCCTTTACATTTAGTCACACGGCACACACTATCCATTACATTGGGCGAGAGTTACTCTAGTGACACAGCAAACACTGTCCATTACATTGGGTGAGCGTTACTCTAGTCACTCTCCACGTGTCATTTTGATAGCGGGTGTTAATTGCTTCAAAAACATTTTCTGTGCTTCTCTATTATAATGTACACGCCGTGCCTCGATCAGCTTGTGATTGTTTCGTTTTGCTACATACTTCACCTCGTATTAGGACATATTAAGTTTAGAAGACATGTCTTTGTTGAATATATGGGACAATCTCAGTAAACTATCTCAACGATTATATCGATTTCTTTTTTGTACTGTTACATGTATGTACATGATGCAATCTGATTAAAATGAGATCTCCACTATCCTGGGTGAAGATCTTTTATGGTCGCTGATTGCGGCATTACATTTGTACATAAAAACTGGCCCCTGCCCCCTCAGCTATCCCTCTGAGTCTCCCAAACGCGAATATATAAGACTTCATCTGATTGGCTGATAAAATTATCGATTATGGTAATAACGTAGGTCACCAGAACATGAACCCTAAACGGTCGCTGTCAGATCTTCACGTAGGACAGTAGAAATCTGATTTTAATCAGATTGGTACAACGATATAAAGCGGTAGTGAGTAATGCTACAATGTCTACACATGTGAACGGCTAAGTTTCGTTAACCGCCTTAAACGTTAATAAAATCTGTAAATGTGTAAACGAATCTAATTGTCACTGACGCAGGAACAATCATTTCCTATGAAATTATATATTACCACATCTTTGCTTAAGAGGTTTGTTTAGTAGGAACTTTATTTTCGTTCTTTTCTTTAAGCATATATCCATGATTTTCAAATCAAATGTGACATCGCTGGGAAACAATCAGAAGTTAATGAGAATTAGTTACAGCGCACATTACAATAAATTATACATCAGGTTCATTTACTGCTAATGCTGACAAACATTTCTCGTGCTTGTTAACAGAACCTCTGATTAGTAATATTAAAAAGGAAAAGAATAAAAGAAACACCGTTTCAAGACTATTTTAGAGCCTACAAAAAGCACCCCATGCGCATGTCCAGGCAGTACGTCCTGGTCCATTATAGAGCTTATCATCATGTACCAATCTGAGGTGGCAGGGTACAGTTTCGTAAATTGGCCCCTGGCAAATTTCTTAACTTAAGGCTATGGTGTGACTTTTTCAACTATTATTGTTTACTAATTAAAGATATGGATATATTTGTGAACTAGGTATTTCGGACTTGTGTTGTTCTTGAAATTGATGTCAGACATATAAGCCTTCCATAGTTACTCTGCAGTATGTTGATAGTGAAATACCAATAGTTGGCTAGGAAGAAGAGCTAGCCTCCCATAGCAGTAAACACATGGGTTTGGGGCAAGTAGAATATCTCAAAAACGGCTTGGATGACAACTATTTTCAACTGCATCAGCCTGTTTAGTACACACTGTTTTGCAGAATTGTCATCTAGGAAAAGGGCTTGTGTTTGCACTGTGAGCATCACATGGTGTCAAAAATGACCTTCGGACATGAAAATTGCAGGTATAAATTTGGGGTTGGGGTGCATAAACTTCTTCTGCTATGAACTGCCACTGACTTCTCTGATCAAGTGGATAATATTCTTATGCTTTGTTTTAATATAGGTATCTAAAAATATGGACCTTCTTGACCTCACTTGTGTATTTGAATTTTTATGATTTTTTGTACTAGGTCACTGATTGCGGCATTAAATTTGTACATAAAAACTGGCCTCTGCCCCCTGATTAAAATCAAATCTCCGCTGTCCTACGTGGAGCTCTGATTGTAATCAGGTTGATCGTTGTACTGGAGTCGTGCTACATTAGAACCTGACACTGACAATATTGAAGTGCTGGTAAATTTTATTTAGACATTTTGCTGGTAAGTTAATAATTGCAGAGATATATATTTTGATGATAAAATATTTTTTTTTGCATGTATGTATCTCTCTCACTCTCCCCCTCTCTGTCTGTCTGTCTGTCTGTCTGTCTGTCTCTGTCTGTCTCTCTCTCTTTATATATATATATATATATATATATATATATATATATATATATATATATATATATATATATATATGGTATATATATATATATATATACAATGTGAGTACATAAACAGGTGTCTTCACACCATAGTGGTCGTCAGGTGTAAGGGTCACAGTTATTGTCAATTTAACAACTACAGATTTAGGGGCAAATTCCAAGTTCGACTAGACTGGTAGCTTAATATTTTACTCCCCGTGTGTGTGCATGTGTGTTATAACTACTGTTGTTATAAATATAAAAATACATTTCATGTTATATTGTATAATGTGATTGTAGAAGAGTTGACGCTGTTACTCTGATAGTAATGCCTCTTGTTCTTTACATAATGCAACCAGGCACATAGTTACATGTACCTACATAAATGTAAGTTGTTTTGAATTTTAATTTTTTTTTCACTTCCACCCCACCCCTCCCAGAGAGAGAGAGAGAGAGAGAGAGAGAGAGAGAGAGAGAGAGAGGTGGCTCAATGAAAATGATCATTGAAACAGTGGCGTCAATAGGGTTGGTGTCATCCAGTGCAGTAACTCATGGTGTCATCCCCATGGACCTCCTTCCTGCATTTTGGTGTCACCCCTTCTGATGGTGTCACCCGGTGCGGTCCGCACTCCCCTAGTCACACCAATGCATTAAAATATGGTACATTTTGCACATTTTCTAAATTTCCTGCATAATGCGGCGAATATCGTGTTTGATTAATATCTTATGAGCACGTACAAGAGACTTACTTTAAAGCGAATCAGAAATGACAAAAGTTAGAATTTGGTTTTAACACTTTAGATTCTAACGCGTTCATTTTCATTTCTAACGCGTCACATACACGTTTACATCCAAGATTAAACTAATACAAGTTGATGGCCGGGATCAGCCCATCTCTTTCATTCGATATGTTCTCCTAAGCAAGACCCTCCTACTGGCACCGCCCACTTGCGGTGCAGAACCGGTGGCATATTTGTTTTGACACGTTTACGTTCTCGGTTACGGAAAATCCAAACCAAATAAATTTTAAGCACCACTGAGGCACACTATGAGGTAAGATCTAATTTACAGTCAAGTCTTAATTGCTTACATGACCTAACTATTATAACAGTATTTAATAGTGTGAAATAACTTCCTGTACGTAACACATGCACATGTAACATGTAGCATGTTGGGAGTCACATGAACTTGATTCCGGGGTAAACTAATGTGTACACTCACCAACTGGTGAGTGTTCACAATAGTTTACCCCGGAATCAAGTGCCTGTGTTCG
>JAECUM010035407.1:0-13497 GCA_016617855.1 Megalonaias nervosa
GGGGTTATTTCGCGAAAATAAAGCTTCCTACGAAAAATGAACGGATAGTGATTTTCCGACAAATATTTTTCAGACAAGATTGGGGGGGGGGGGGTGTCTAGCCGACCAAGATTTTACTTTGTACCGCGAGCGGTCGTTTACCTCTATATTTTTCCCACGCTGAATGCGTCATCGTGTGAATCAGGTCAAGTGCAGTCAGGTGAAGACAACTCCTGCGGTATTAGCGAGTATGTGTATATATCAACTCCGCTAAATACAACCAGAATATTGTAGTTATCTCTGGTCACTTTAGGTATTTGCGTAATTAAATCATCATTATATCAATAATAACACTAACCATGGAATCTCATACATCTAAACTAGCTCGACAGCGACTAGAGGCAATTAAAAAATACGTTCCAGTCCGTGATTCTGTCAAGCAACAACTACAAAAGAGAGTCAGGAGTCTCAGGTAGAATTTGTACAAGGTGCAGAACAGTTATTTAACCAGTTACAAAGGCTACCGAAAGAGTTATAAAGGCTACCAAAGGTCTTCTTCCTACGTTAGAGCAAACCGCTAAAGCAACTGGAAAAAGAGCATAAAGAACTAATAAATCAAAAAAGATTCAAAGAGAACTTCCAGGTGAAATAGCTAATGCTACTTATAAACCACAAACACAAGAAATACATGGTGGTATTGACCAGCTTCGTTATGAAAAGTAGCCGATATGAAGGAACGTATACCAGAATCAGAACCAGAACCAGAACAATCAAGAGTCAGAACTTAAGTGAATGATAAATTTACCGAGGAAAGTATTGCCTTCATAAAAAAAAAAAAACTCGACGTGGAAAATTACCTGTGCTTGTCGTACACACTTTTGATCCAAGAGAAAAAGTTTTAAAACCCGAGTAAGCTGATGATAATATAAATCGTGAATCCTGGTACAAATGGATATTTCGCATACACCACGGAGTTGATCAGGCCCGAAGTAATGATACAAGATTTAATGCATTTGATAATGGAATAATCAATTATTTTATGCTGTTACAAAAACAGCAACAACCACAACAACAACAACCACAAAAACGACAACAACGACAAAAACAACAACCACAGCAACAAGTCAAAACAACAAGTGAGGAAGAGGAAGAATGGCAAGATGAAAGTTCTGACCCCGGCGCCACTGGAAGTGGTATTGTCACTTCTGGTACAGGTACTAGGGGTGGTGGTTTTATTACTCCATGTCCCAGCAACGTCCTTGAACGATTAGAAATTTTGATTGGCGGAAAACGAGCCGATAATTATTCCCCAGAAATCGTTAATGAAGCAGCAGTTATTTGTCAGAGATTATTTACAGACAGTATCATGGATATTAATGTTTATCGGTCCCTCATTGATGAAATCGTTGATGATTACCGCAGTGATTGTGGATATGCAATTAGATCAGTAACAAGAAAATAAGATGATCATACATAATGCTCAACGTGGACCGATCATGGTCAAGGTGATAAATTCGCGATTACCTACGTATAAAGCGATCTACGGATATGGACTCGATGATATTGTTCAGAGCCTATTCAGAAGGATAGCTCCGAAAGCAATACCTATTGCAAAGCAACTGGGAATGAAAGCTATTGACATTGTTCGTGATAAAGGTATTGGTGCTGTTGGTGATGTTGCTAGTAAAGCATTCTCAGCAATCAAGGACAGACTAGCACGATTAATACGCAGACCGCAAGCGGTCTGACCGCAGCCAGTAAAATTACCCAGTACAGAAGTTATGCCTGCAAATGTTAGTAAAATAATAAATGAAGCTGCGTATATAAAACTAGCAGAGTTGGCTGGTGTAGCCATCAGATAAAGAGAAAATATAACTGCTAATCTAATAGCAGGAAGTGGTCTTCGTGTTAGACGATAATAAGTATAATAAAATGTTCAAACCAGTATCTGATCCAGCATTTGACACGAGTAGTAATAGGGGTTACCGTAGCGTCAATGGGAATTAGCATTACAGCCCCCCCCCCCCCCCTGGGCCTGTATAGCGTCAAGAAATAAAAGCGCACCCTGGGCCTGTATAGCGTCAATGGAAAATTGGGTAGAGTGACTAGCACACCCTGGGCCTGTATAGCGTCAATGGAAATTTGGTAGAGTGGCGACTAGTATACTGTGGGTTTGTATAGCGATAAGCGACAGGTGGCATGACGTCACACTGGTAACAATGTAGCAAAAAGAGAAGTACTGTGACGTCAGGCTACCTGAGAGAGGGTTATAGACAAACACGAATCAAGAGCGTTCGTGTTTTTAGTAGAGGAAGGGTTTTATATATATATTCGTTTAGGTTGGAGACAAAATGAAAATTAAGATCTTTTCGAGGCATTGGAAGTGGCCCTGAAAAAGGCCTTTGGGTTCTTCTTCTTCTTTTATCTTCTCCAGTTCTTCCACCAGTTCCTGACTTTTTGAATAATTCCTTTCTTCTTTTCTTTCTCTGGCATCCAGTCAGGATGACCCATAGCTCTAAATTTCTCTTGCACTTTTATCCAATTGTTGTTTAATTTCTCAAAGTCTTCTTTCTTCTTTCTGTTTTCCTTCTCCTTTTTCTCTTTTGTCCAGTTCTCTTCTTTTCTCCAGGTTTCTTTGATTTTCTTCACCTCTTCCTCCAGTACTTTTCTCATCAGGTCTTCAGCTTTTTTTAAAGAGTCTAAGCCCAAGTTTTTGACAAAAGACCACTCGGTGAAATTGAATATGTCTTGTAGAAAGGAGCTCACTTGTATGACATGATCAAGAGCCTGTTTCAAGGAGCCTACTCTCACATATTTAGGTTGAATGAAACCTCTAATCTTCTCCACTTGCTCCTCTGTCATACCTGCTACTAGATCCTTGGCTAGTTTTATGCTGGTGACTTGAGTGGTTAAAAGTCTTTCGTAACTTGATAGCTACATTCCTTTTCAATCCTTTCAACCACGTAGACTCCATCCATTATCCAATAATAAATGTCTTTTAATCTGTTGAACAAGTCCATGTTGCTGCTCATTTTTTTATTCTGTGTAGAATGGCGCGAATGACGAGCGCTCTGCTCTATATCCGTGGAGCACGGACGTGAACGAAAACATCCCTTACACTCACTTCACATACAATTTACTATCCTCACCAAAGAACGAGCAAGCATAAAACACATATGATATACTATCCACACCAACGAACGAGTAATCATAAACACACAAATATACTATCCTCACCAACGAACGAGCAAGCATAAAACACACAATATACTATCCTCATCAACGAACTAGTAAGCATAAAACACACAATATACTATCCTCATCAACGAACGAGCAAGCATAAAACACACACAATATACTATCCTCACCAACGAACGAGCAAGCATAAAACACATATGATATACTATCCACACCAACGAACGAGCGAGCATAAAACACACACACAATATACTATCCACACCAATGAACGAGCAAGCATAAAACACACAATATACTATCCACACCAACGAACGAGCAAGCATAAAACACACATTATACTATCACACCAACGAAGGAAGAGAAGAAAAACACACCCCCATATACTATCCACACCAACGAACGTGCATGCTAACACACACACACACACACACACACACACACACACACACACACACACACACACACACACACACACACACACATCAGTAAAGAGTGAGTGTTTATAGTCACACTACACTACATTCACACGAATTGGCAAATTGAATAGGTTCTCTTTTCTAGAGATCTGGTTAGCCCTGAAAAGGGCTGTTTTTTAGAACTGCAAATGCACCTGGTTAATGATGACATCTCCCAGGGCGGGCACCACACACGCATCGCCGGCTCCAGTCCTGCTCCCAATTGATGCGTGTGGTTGGGAGCGCAGAGGGAGGTTGATTGGCTTCACTATCCCACTCCTCAGTTTGAGGGATAGTGAACACTTGTTCCCTTCTTCTTCTATTCAGCACCCTGGGATGCTGACGCCGAGGCTCCCACTCTTGCCTCTGTCTTTCCAATTCCTCCTCCCAGTTTTCTGTCTGGAGGACAGCGGCTCTTGGTACTGGTGGTACTGGCGGCAGAGGTTGTGGCTGTCTTTGTTGTGGTGCTGCTACTGCCTGTGGAGGCGTCCTCACCTCAGGCTTGACCTCACACAGAGGTCTTAGCATGAGGTGAGGTAGGATCCCTCTCATCTCCTCTTCTTTCTTTTTCTTCTCCTCCTCTTCAAGCCTGGCTTCTTCGGCTAAAGCCTCCATAGCCAGCTCATCTAGCAACCGCCTGGCATACTCCAGGTGCATTTGGAGCTCCAATAGCTTGCTTATTCTGTTATTCATTTTAATATTGACTGGTCAACGTTGGTAGCCAGACTGACGTGCTCTTGGCTTTATATCCCTGTAGCACGGACGTGAAGGTAAACATTCCCTAGCACCCAAATTTACCATCACATGTAACGCGCGGACTTAAAAGAAGCACTCACGTTGACTTTTTTACTTTTTACTTACAAACACAGACAGACACGATTGGACAAGACAGAGAAACGAAGTGCTTATAGGCACACTTCTATTTTTTTTTAAACATACAAACACACAAATATTTTGTTTTACTGACAAAAGAAACGAAGTGCTTATAGACACACTTCTATTTTCTAATTACAAATTTTGGCAAATTGAATGAGTATGTCTTTTCGAGAGTATTGGGTAGCCCTGAAAAGGGCTGTTTTTTTTTTTTTGTTCACGGAAGTAATGGCAATCTTTTTTTACTGTCTAAGATTGCGTCCCCGTCTGGCAGTAGGCTTTCCTATTGGATACGGTCTGCTTCTGCGAAAAGAGAAAGAGAATTCTTGGTGTCTACTCGACAGTCCACAAAACCTCTGTCTGGTTCTTGCTGCTGCTGCTGCTGCTGCTGCTGTTGTTGTTCTTCTCTCTGCTTCTTCTGAAGTCTGTATTTCTCAGTCCATTCTTCTTGTTCTTTTTTAATTTCCTCTCTAAACATCTCTTCTATCAGACCTTTGACTGTGGAGAGCATCCTAACATTCTCTATTTCTTCAGGCTTCGGTATCAGGTTTAGCCTGACACGATGTAAATTGACGTAAGCTTCGTTCAGCTGGGCTAGTCTGGAAGGCATCTTCATAGGTTGACGAGTCAACAGTGAATGGTCAGACTGGAGACCCACCCGCTTTATATGGTTCAAACGCGGACGCGATAGAAAACATCCCTACTTGGTTTTAGTGTCGGAACGCTATGATAGCGAATGTCATGATGAGGGATAGAAAGAAGTCAAAGAGCATATATTCACAGTGTTTTTTGGAAAACAAACGACAGACACATTTTTTCAAAACACAACATTTTTTATTCAAGTAACAAGTAACAAGTCATAAGTCACAAGTAACAAGTAACATCAAACAAATTATTTTTGACAAGGTTGACAACGTTGTGAAATCATGTGAGATTTCCATTGATGGAAGTCATGAGCCATTGATGTACACTACGTTTCCTAGCTAAAGACAAAAGATAACTATAATGGTCACAAAACCATCGATCTATTTTCTCATCGTTTCTAGAAGAGTGACGATCAAAATAAGTCACTAAATGTTCTAAAGGATATCCAAGACTGCGTTGATGAAGAAAATATACACAATATTGTCCACACACCATGGAATCTGTGCCTTGTAATTTCACATTATTGTATCGTGTCGTCTGGGTATTTCTTCTCATAAAGTCAATGATATCGTCTTTCAAAGTGGGTAATCCATACGAATCAAAATATTCCACACAATTCTCTTGAGGGAAGTAGACGGCAACCCAGTGAGTGCCTGGAAGATGACTTTCGTCCGTGTTGATGACATAAGCTTGATGGTCTTGAGGTTTGCGATGAGGTAGTTCATCTTTAGCGCACACGACAGGATTCCAAGAAGCAGTATACGAACTATTGTTCAAAAGGTAATAAAGTTCCCAGGTATCCATTTTCTGTTGTGTTGTTTTTGTTTTTTTCACAGGTAATGATAAGTCATCAATTCAATTCTGACTTTTTGTTTGAAACGATCTGTCAAGTATCCGTTTCTTTGCCTTGTCTCCGCACTCTGGGCTAAGAGAGCTTCGATGCGATAGATCTCTAGAGTAGTCAATGGAGGACAGGAATGATCACACAAGCCTTTATACCACTCATGCAACACGGTTTCTTCTGAGATGAGACTCCAAGCGTCGTCCAGATACTCGTCCAATTTTTCTTCTTGACTCATCATCATACATTTATCGTGTTGAATTTGACTGGGATGATCGTTTTGACATCCATAACAATATTTCTTGGACAATTCCGTAATTGTATTCGCTAGGTGTTTAGCAAAACAGGACACTAAATGTTGTTCTTGTTCTGGCCATCTGGACTTGACGACTACCTCGTCCTCTTTGACTTGGTCTTGGGGTTCTGTTTTCACGCTATCCTCCCATTCCATGTCCAAAGATTCTCCACCGTTTAAAGAGGGATAGGAGTCTTCCATTGTGTCTAATAGTCTAGAATGACTTCTCTCAAACTGTTGATTTTTATGGTATTATCGAATTCAGCATACAGGATGACGTTGACCGTCTCAGTGAGAGCTTCTGCAAACTGAAGTTCCACACGCAGTTGACCGGATTTTATAGGGTGGAAATGTTCCTCGTCGCTGCCTTGGTCTGGAGTGAAATCAAAGGCCCACAAAGTGTAACCTCCGACATAATCTTCGTACGAAATACCGTGACTGGCGTTGGTTCCTAGTTGCCCCCTAGCTTCGTACAGGGACAAGTACGATCTCAAGTAATTCTTCTGGGCAAAGTTAGGTTCGAAGGGTCTGGTACACAAAGTCTTGCCATCGCGACTGACTTCAATTTTGGACACTCTGTAGTGCTTAAACTGGAAATGATTTTGATCGTGGGCTCCGTTGAAGGCTGCATTACTGACGATACCAACGATTAAACGTTTGGGTAACTGTCCTTGGAACAGATGATCTTCGATCTTGGATCGGAGTCCAGTAGCAATGGTGAATGTTTTCACTTCGACACGTCGTATCGGATATTTGGCGGTCGATCTGCTCAATGTTTGACTGATGTCGTTTCCCGCTTTAGGTAACACTTCTACACGTCGCACGTAAAGTCTGGCTTCTTGGATGATGGTTTTGTACTCGTTGGCTTGAGCCATCAAATGGAAAGCGACACTACTGCGATTGAGTCTCAGGCGAATATCCACTCCGTTCAGCAAATACTTCTCTTGCAACCACATGTCCAAATGCAAACGATCCATCAGTTCTAAACTACGACCTTGCAGGATTTTCCTTCGACGATCGTTAAAACCCACATTGTGAGGATCGTCATCGGCTGTCAGGGCTCTGTCGTTAAACGTGTTCTCACCTGCGGTGTCAGGTTTCCATACCACGCAAGCATCCAGATGAGTGTTCTTGGCCTCTTTCCCGTACGTCAAGAGATTTTCTAGGTACGCTCGGTAAGGGTAAGTATCCGTGCTACTGCTGATCAGTTTGTTATTCAAGTACAAATCCACTTCGCTGAACAAGGAATGCATGAAATTGTTGACGGGAGCTACTGCGGCATCGGCTCCCGGAATGACGTTGTCGGTTTTGATCACTTTCAGTTTTAGATACAAGTAACTATTATTCAGATCGATGTAATCTTCGGGCTGTCCTTTGATTTCAAACTCGATGGGAGCGGAATCCACCAAAGAGGAGACGGGATGAAATTAGACCCATTGGGATTCTTGCATCGTCATCATGGTGGGTGGCATGGCAAACAGATCCAGTTCCGACTTGGAACAAGCACAAGACTCCCGGTGCATCATTTTCCTTTTTTTTAATAATCAAAAACGTCTAACTCTCGGACGGTTTTTCTTTTCTTTGTCTTTCTAGCTCTAGGGGCGTGAAGTCCTCTGAAGGGGTATTTTCGTCGTCTTTTTCTGCCTTGTCCTTGCTGTGGCGTCAGGGAAGCAGGAATGCCTAACTCAGCATTGCCCAGGGCATTTATAGGAGTTTCTCGCCGACCCAAAAAGTCTTTGCCCGTTTGAAGCAAGACATTTTTGCCTGCTCTCAAGAAAGCTTCTTTGGGGTTTTGTTTGTCAATGATGACATTTTGGAGAAATTCTTTACCTTGAGTCAACGCGGCATCTTTTAAGGCGTGCAATCCCCGTGTCACCATCGGTTTCAAAATGGGAATCACTCTACGAAAGGCCGATTTGAGCATATCACCTAAACCATGTCCTCGCTGTCGAGCAACTCCTCGGTACACAGGATACATGACTGACAAAAAGTTAGAGTAATCGTTTTCGAAAATGGAGTTTCACTGTGACTTTCCCTTTGGTGAATGAAATATTTTGTCCCAGATCTCCTTTTATAGTAATGTTGACAGTGTCGAAATACGGTTTACTGACGGACAAATAGTGAGGATTTACAAATTCACGGTGAACGTGATAGGTGTTTAGACCTTCCTCGTCAGCCTTCGTGGCAGAGTCCACTTTGAAAGGAATGACACGCAGTAACGGTACGGAGCTGTGTCCCACTACGTTGTACTCCACCACATCGGAGTACACAAAAATCAAATTCAGTCCTTGGTTCATTTCTATAGGGAATCGAAAATATTTCGCAAAATCCACGTTACTGGTCACAGCTGGTATTTCTTTTGCAATCTTGATTAACTTAGGGTCTCCACCCAAAATGTCATACAATTCAGGACAAAATGTAATGGCCAATACTTTGTCCTCAGAAAATTTCATCAGTAGGCGACGAGATATTTTGTGGTACTCGATTGTGACACTTTTTTTGGCTTTCTCCAAAGCTTTACTAAACATGAAATTGAACCTCTCAGCTATGGTGTTCACCAAATGTTGACCACTAAAGTAATAACCTGCAGGAATTTTCAACAGATAAGTGGTTCGTTTAGTTATGGGGTTTGGTGTTTTGATAAAGTCAGCTACACCACCACCACTAGCGCGTTCATCCATGACTTGTTGCACTTGTTCGTCACAAACTTCTATCGTCAAAGTGTTTTGATTTTCGACGATGTTTTTGATTTGTGTAGGGTGAATCATTTCTACCAAAGCCACTTCCCAATGGGCTTCGTGATCCAATCGGATGGCCTGAGGTAATTTGGCCGAGAAACAGCACAAAGTGTTATTGGGAAACACCTCCATGGAACTGTCACTGGGTAACGTTAAGTAAAATTGGTTGTTCATAATTCCACAGTTCTAGTATCCGAGGAGTCACTGGAAGTTAGAGGAGTGTCTAAAAGAGGATGGTTAGGGTGACTGTTGGAACTGACGTTGGACACAAGACTCCCGTTGTTGTTGTTTCCGCTAGAGGAATATTTCAGAGACGGATTGGGAAGAAGGTAACCAATGCAACTGCTGAGTAAAATGGTCCACAATTGTTTATCTCCTTGTTGCAAACTCAGATTGGCAATGGCAGCACCGATGACACAATACACCACAAAGATTTGGCAGAAAAAGACGATTTGAGTTTTAGGCACACGTTCTCCACACCACACCCACAAGGGTTGTTTTTGTAGATCTTGCAGAGAAGAACTGGGGGAAGGAGTGGTCACTGCAGTAGCTGAGACTGTGTTGAAGGGCATGATGGTCACTTCTTTTTATAGTCAATGAGTTGCGAAGCGTCGATCCAAGAGTCAAAACTGGGAGGATATCCTTTCCAACGTACTTTGACTTCTTTGACACGTTTCTTTCCTACTTTACGAGTTCTTCGATCGAGAATGCTTTCGATCTCGTACACGTCGTCTTCTTTTTTGGTCACACGTTGTAACTCGGGTAAGTAAAACGTTCCTTTTAACACTTCCCCGTTCATGTCCTCTAATTTATAGACGGGAGGATAACGACCACGCACACGTTCAGTGACACGAAACAATTCGGTGGTCCAATTGGGTAAGTAACCTTTGTCGAAAGTGCGTTTGGTTTTGCCAATGCGTACCCAATCTCCCGTGGCCAACACTCCACCTTTCTTGGGGACAGGCACTGTCGTGGACGGTCCAAACAGGCGCTCGAAGACGGTCACTTCGTTCTCGGGAGTCACTTCTTGGGGGGCACGTCCAATGCTCCGATGGTAAGATTGATTGTACGATTGAACGAGGTGTGGCAAGACGTCAATGTACTTGAGAGTGTGTTGATGCGTAAAATATTTCCACATGCGTTCTTTCAAGGTACGTTGAAAACGTTCCATGATGCTGGCTTTGGTTTCGGGATTCTCGGTGGTGAAAAAATGAATGTCACGTTTCTTCAATTCTTTTTGGAAAGCTTGGTTTAGAAATTCGGTGCCTTTGTCCGTTTGCCATCGAAGAGGGTGACGACCACTTTGTTTCAACACCAGTTTGAGGGCTCGCACTAACTCACTGCTCGATTTGGAAGTCAATGGTACGACCCAAGCAAATTTGGAAAAGACGTCAATGACACAAAACAAATATTTATAGCCACGATTGTAGGTGGCTAAATGAGAGACATCGGCTAAATCGGCTTGCCATTGGTGATCGATACCCTCCACTTGGGTGCGACTTCTGGAAAATTTTCGTCGAATGGGTTTGTGTAAGGTGTACGTGGCTTGTTCTTGTAACCAGCGTTGCACCTGAGGTAAACGGATACTTTTCAGTCGAGTTTTGGCAGCACGATACAATTTCTGAACTCCTCCGTAACCAGCAGGATGAGCTGGATCGTAGTAAATGCTGGTTAACACCTTCTCCATGTTTTAATAAGTGATCCAATTTTCACGAATGCTAGTCTGAATGGAAGGAGGGGGTGGTTTGGAAACGGTCTTATGTGTCCGATGTGCCACGGGCGTAGAAGTGGAAGGTAGTGGTGGTGGTAATGTAATGGCTTTGGTCTTCTTTTCTTTTTTCACTTCTGCTTTCCCTTCTTTCTTTTTCACCTCTGTCGAAGGTGGAGTAGACATCATCTTTTTAACCCAAGCTTTAAGTTCTTCTCGTTGCGGTGTAGGGGAAGGGGTCAACAAGGACGCTGCAATCTTACTAGGAATGGGAGCTGCTGACGGTGTTTGAAAAACTTCTCGTGCCTCTTCTTCCTCAGGACTTCGTGGGGTTGTGTCTGTCTTGACCGCTGGTGGTGGTGGTAGTGGTGGTGGTGATGGACTTTTCATCAAGGCCTTAAAATCTTTCAGAGTGGGTGGAGCTGTTTCGTCTAAAGCTTTCTGGTGAAAGAGTTGCAGTCGTTGCAATAATTGACCGTACCGTTGCGATTTTTCCGTTTCTGACAAATCGCTGCGATCCATCAACGATTGCAGTTCGTGTTGTATCTGGGACATCTCGGTCAAATGAGGATTGGGAGGTAAATGTGGGGTTCGTTGTTCTTGCCAACGATGGTATTCCATCCATCGTTTGTAAGGGACTAAAGCTAGTTTTCGTCCTTCCATCAGATTTCAAGGATCACGTCTGAGATCTTTTGATTTCAGAGGTCCCTTTTATCTTCTTGGTCTTTTATTTTGGAATTATGGCAGGTATAATATGTCCCATGGCACTCAGTATATGTTTCGCTACATTGGTAATAAGTCCTAACAGGGGTAAAAATCCTCCACGCTGCACCAACATCTTTTTCTTTTGACCAATGGGTATTTTCTTTTGGACCATTTGGCGAAGAACGTGTCGATGTTTGGCTAAGCAATTTTTCTGATGTTTAGTCAAAGGTATTGTGCCTTTCAAGACGTTCAGACAACATTCTCCGTATCGATGACATCTTTGGAGGCCGTTTGAATGAGTTTTTTTCGCATGGGTGGAGGAGCTTTGGACAGGACAGACAACATGTCCCAATGTTTGACCAAACGAGGAGGCAGTCCTTTCCTTTTCTTTCCTTTGGGGGTAGAAGAGAAATGTCTTTTGCGGGGTGACATCTTTGTTTGTTTGTTGATTCCGGGACACACACCAAAAATACACTAACGTCGATGACTTATCACACAGCCTTTTATCCTTTTGGGGGACTATCGCTTCGTCATAAAGGTGACGATGCGTTTTCCAAAATCGCCAAAGAATCCTCCTCTTTGGTGGCTCTTCTTTTTCTTTGGACGAATGTGTCTTTTCTGGGGGTGACGTCGATGTTTGGCTAAGCGTTTTTTCGCATGACGAGACTGTCTTTTTCTTTTCCCTTTCTGGAGAGGAGAACGACGATGAGGGGACATCTTTTGGTCCACAACATACACTAAAGTCCATGGTTTCACATGCGCCTTTTTATCTTATTTTTTTTGGAGCATGTCCTTTACCCTTGTGACAAACTTATCGCCTATCTTATCGAATTCAAGGAAAGGTCCAAAGAAACCTCCCTTTTGGTGGCTTCTCCTTTTCTTTGGACGAGTGTGTCTTTTCAGAGAGTGTCGCGGATGTTTGACTAAGCGCTTTTTAGGATGACGTGACTGTCTTTTTCGTTTTCCTTTTCCTTTTTGGACCGAAGAAGAAGAACGACGATGGTAACGGTGTACACTTCTTGGAGGGGACATCTTTGGACGTGCAGCAGCACAAAAAACACTGATCCGTATGGTTTGCCTCAGGTCATTTTATACTGGAATGCGTCGCCACTGATTGTCTTTACGTCGTATCAACTTGATGACAGGCAACACACGTCGTAGAGGAGTTCGCAACGGACTAAATCGAGACAGTTCTTGCTTGGACAAATCAAGTAAACTCTGTAACACACCCGTTCTCTCTTGGACTTTGACTTTGGGGGCAGGTACTTTGTGAGCAGCGGCTACTGCCGCTAAAGAGGAAGAGGGTGTCACTGCTGGAGGAGAAGTTGTTGGAGACACTCTCTTGCGAGTAAAAGCTGTTTTCTGTGGGCTTTTCTTTTTCTTTTTCTGAGGTTGTGACCTGGTCTTGACACCTTTGCTCTTTTTCTTTTTCTTCTGGGTACGTTTGGGTGTGGCTTTTTTCTTGGGGACAACTTTGGGAGCATTAGGATCCCATTTTAAGAGGGAACGAATGATGACACCTCCTAAAGATCCACTTCCTCCAGGTTTCAAAATGATTTGCTTTTTGGTTTGAGTGTCGATGCGAGGATCGGCTAGTTGCGTCAAGGCAGCTTTGTTTCTTTCAAAAAAACGTTTGGTTTGATGTGGAATCTGAATGATGCCTTGCAGTAATTGACGTGCTGTCACCGTAAACCATCGTAAGACTTCTTTGAAACTAGCTTCTAAGACACAAGCACGTATTTGTGGATTTTTTTCGCGACTGATGCCGTACAAGGCACGAATCAATTTAATGGGAAGATGAGACTGAAGGGACGTCATGTTGACAATGTGTGAGACAGAGTCCAAGTGACCGAGGTTTTTATAGATTTTTTTTGGTGATTAAGTCGACGACGGAGACGTGTACACGATAGGTCCTCCGTCTTGGCAGCAGGGGTGAAACAGATGGGTACGAAATCGCAAATAATCGGGAGTAGTGGGTTTTAAATCCACGAGTAAATAAGCGTGTGGGGTTTGAGTGGCATCGTCGTACGCATGAATCAGCTAAGGCGTTCCTAACTGTT